>CM042011.1:117220751-117490751 GCA_023525715.1 Cichorium intybus | reverse complement strand
ATACATCCGCGTACTACCAGGGTGAACCGAATATCTGGTACAGTGAGCATCTTCTAGCAATAGCTGCCTCGTCTCGCCATGCTTCGGAACCCAAACTCGTCCTTGGAAAGTCTTGATTCCTTGTGCATTTTCAACCAGTTTCTCCATATAACCAATCATTCTCTCTTTCTTTAAATCATTTGCCTCACTCTGGCATTTGCGTATCATCTATGGCAATCGACTCATAACTCCCATTCGAGCCGATACGACTCGAATAGGAGGTTCTTTTCGGCTCAATGCATCTGCCACCACGTTAGCTTTACCAGGATGGTATAGTATTTCATAATCATAATCTTTTAGCAGATCCATCCACCGTCTTTGCCTCATGTTTAACTCTTTCTGATCGAACAGGTATTTCTGACTTTTGTGATCTCTGTAGATCTGAAATCGCACGCCATAAAGATAGTGTCGCCACATCTTCCATGCAAAAATTATCGCCGCCAACTCTAAATCATGCACCGGGTAAGCTTTCTCGTGTGGTTTTAGTTGTCGAGAAGCATATGCTATCACTCGTCCTCTTTGCATTAACACACATCCAAGACCACTTAAGGAGGCATCGCTGTAAAGAACAAGGTCTTCCCTTCCTTGTGGTAACGCCAACACCGGAGCCTTAACACAAACCATCTCGTAGTTGTTCAAAGGCTGACTGTTGCGCCTCAGTCCAACTAAATTTCTCTATTTTCTTGGTCAACTTGGTTAAGGGTGTGGCTATACGAGAAAACTTTCAACGAATCGTCGGTAATAGCCTGCTAATCCCAAGAAACTACGAACCTCCATCGGACTCTTTGGCGGCTCCCAACTCATTACGGCTTCGATCTTTGCCGGATCTACCTTTATGCCATCTTTATTTATCACATGGCCGAGAAACTGAATTTCCCGTAACAAAAACTCACATTTTGAAAATTTTGCATATAACTTCTCGTCTCGGAGAAGATCTAGCATTTGTTGCAAATGAAATCTGTGCTCATCTCGACTCTTTGAATAAATCAGGATGTCGTCGATAAACACAATTACAAATTTATCAAGAAAGGGACGACAAACCCGATTCATCAAATCCATAAAAGCGGCTGGAGCATTAGTCAAATCGAATGGCATGACTAAAAACTCATAATGACCATACCTCGTGCGAAAGGATGTCTTTGGATATCAACTTCTTGTACTCTCAATTGATGATAACCAGATCTCAAATCGATCTTCGAGAAATACGTTGCTCCGTGTAATTGATCAAATAAATCATCGATCACTGGTAACGGATAACGATTCTTTATTGTGATCTTATTAAGCTCTCGGTAATCTATACACATTCTCATAGAGCCGTCTTTCTTTTTCACAAAGTGTATAGACGCACCCCACGGAGACGAACTCGGATGGATAAACCCAAGTTCTAATAGCTCTTGTAACTGTCTCTTTAATTCTTCCATCTCAGAAGGTGCCAATCGATACGGTGGTCGAGCTACCGGCTTCGCCCCTGGTATCACATCGATCACAAACTCAACTTGTCTACTTGGTGGTATGCCTGGAAGATCATCGGGAAATACATCGGGATAATCACAAACCACTTCTACTTCTTATATTTTGGAATGTTTTGACTCGGCACTAATCACATGTGCCATAATCAATTCACCCCCTCTTTCCATATATCTCCTTGCCGTTGCAAGTGACATTATCGGTACTTTTCGGGAACGTCGTTCACCTCGTATTAAAATTCGGGAACCACTCGGTGTCTTTATGGAAAGTGTCTTCTCATGACAATCCATTTGACCTCTATTATTATCCATCCCGACTATCACATCAAACTCATGATTAGTGATTGGCTTCAGATTAATAAGGTACGTAACCCCATAGATCTCAAGCCGACACTGCTCGTAATAACTCTTTACAAAAACACATCTCCCATCCGCTACATCTACTATCACTTTCTCATATAAATCGACTAATAGAATATTTAGTTTAGAAGCAAAGGACTCCGATATAAAAGACACGAAAGCACCGGAATCAAAAAGTACTCGTGCTTGAGAAGAGTTCAAACTAAATATACCAGTAATAACATCAGTTTGGTCTCGAGCCTCATCGACGGTTAATTGAAAATCTCTCATTTTCACGTGACCGCCGCTTCTGTCTTCTCGATCATCTCAATCTCGGCCTCCTCCTCGTCCGGTCCTTTGAAAATCTTTTTGAGACTCGGACTTCATCTTTGGGCAATCGGGGCAAATATGCCCACTTTCTCCACAGTTGAAACAAACAGGGCGACTCTTGGTACACTGGCGAGCCATATGTCCTGTCTTTCCACATTGAAAACAAACTGAGGGTGGGGTTCGAGAATCACATTCCCCAGTGTGCTTTCGCCTGCACTTCTTGCACCATCTTTCCTCATTCTTTTTGGTTTCACCACGGAATTGAGAACCCGTGGTAGCGGATCTCTGAGAAGTATCTACAACTTTACCTTCCCACTTTCTCTTGAATCCTCCAACTTCTCTTTCGGTTCTTCTTTCCTCCTCCTGTCTTTGCAACTCCCTTTCTCTCGATCTTGCTGCCTCGGCAACTTGTTGAAAGGTAGTATATCTGGAACTCGGCAAAAACTCTCGGATCTGGGTTTTTAAACCCCACAATTAACGATCCATCTTGCGCTCCTCTATATCAACTTGATGTTGCGCAAACCTCGCTTTCTCATTGAAGTCCAACGTATATTGTTGCACTGTTCTCGACCCTTGTTGTAATTTCAAAAATTCTTCTTATATTCCCTTCATAGCATTATTGGAACAGTAGTATTCGGTGAACTTCAATTTGAATTGTTCCCAACTCAATGTATACGCCAAGCTTTCTCCTATCTCCATACACGTGTTCTCCCATCAGAACTGTGCATCCTCCTTTAACAAGTTTGTTGCAAACTCCACTTTATCCGCCTCGTCGCATTTACTTGTGCGGAACATCTTTTCAACGTGTGTCAACCAATTCTTGGCTGTTATGGGATCGTCCTTCCCATAGAAATCGTATGGTTTGCACTTTTGAAAAACATCGTAAGTGCACTTTCTCGTTTTCTCGGGCACTCTAGCTCCACTTGCCTCGGTAAAGATCTCTCCACGATCCTCTCTCTGCTCAGGTTGGACCAGGGTTGGTCCCGAAGTACCTCCAGTTGTAGTCTCCGTTTGAGGCTTCAAATAAGTTGGTAACATCTCCTTGATCGCCTTTGCTACCTCAGCTGCGATCATAGCTTGTATATTACTTGGTGCCTCGGGAGGTCGCTCTCCTTCGGGTTGACGCTCTCTTCCCGAATCTCGTGATCCCGATTGATCTCTGGAGGGATCACCTCGCTCTTTTTCCTTTCTAGTACTCATCTTAACTGAAAAGAAAATTTAACTCATTTCGTATTCACAACCATAATACTCAATATGGTTGTGTAATCAACTCAATTTGTATGCCACCATAATACTCAATATGGTGTATAATCAACTCAATTTTTATATCACCATAATACTCAATATAGTGTATAATCAACTCAATTTGTGATACACCACGGAGGATAGCTACTCGGGACTCTTTGGGACTTCTCTATCTCATTGGTTTAAGTCTAAACCCATCTTAAGGTTTAATTCTCTTAAACCACAGCTCCGATACCAACTTGTAATGCCCGGTTTCTCGAATTTAGGATATACCAAATTATTTTAGTCAAACACAAAATCATTTATGGTATAACCCAAAAGAGTAACAAGTTTACAAGTTCTATCAAAACATAGTTTAAGTTATACACTAAAGTACATAGCTATTACACCAAAAACCGGGTTCATTATACTATTCAACAAAACTACAATACAAGTCAAAGTCCAAGTCCAAGTGTAGCTATCCATCCATGTTCCGCTTCCCGTAGTCATCGCTACCTAAACCTAACACAAATCACAGTAACAAACAATTTATGAGCTTTGAAAGCTCAGTGAGTAATTTAAGGTTAGTCGGATCGCATCATTCATTATCTCATTTGATTATATCTCAATGGACTATCTCAGTCCATAGTGTGTCTTACACACTATTCCTCTTTCTTCCATATACTCAAAATTTGGTTATATTCAACCAAATCAAACATAACTTACTTCTTATCTGTAAACAACATCATAATAAGGCATAATCATCTAATAATTAACTACTCACCTAAAGTTGAGTCGATATGTGGAACTCCCGAACCTCGTGTGTGTTCTTGTCTAGCTTTAGGTGTAACACAATGACTCAAACTCAATACTCAATTTCAAGAAAATCTCAATCATACTCAATATTCATATCAATCAAGGAATTGGAATCATAGAGGAGAGTTACAATCAAAAGATAGTAATACTATCCTAGTTGTAGCTTCTAATTTCACCATTTTGACTCATACAACCCTAAAAACACAATACAAGCACTTTACTAGCTTGGGTCTCGAATTAAAACTCCCTTACACACACTAACCCAAGTAAACTCACTCTAATTCATGCTAGTTGCAGGTGGTTCAACAAAATCACCTGGAACCATATCAAATCAAACAACCCAACCGTTAAAACGAAGTCAAAATCAAAGGGAATTACCTTTCAACCGTAAGGAATCAAATCCTAGCTTCAATTCTTGAATTATAGACTTCAATTTCGAGTTTAGAGGTTTAGGATTAAGTTTCTAGGGTTTTGGAGAGGTTTTGGACGAAGTGGGTTTTCCCAAAAATGAAAAAAATTTGACTTTAAAAAGTATTCTGCGCGCGTCACACACCCCGTGTGAAATCTACACGACCCCGTGTGGATCCACCGCTTCTATTGTTTGCTACTGCAGGATTCTACACGCCCCGTGCAGAATCTGCATGCCCCCATGTGATTCTGGAAAGGCTTACTGCAGGATTCTATACGCCCCGTGCAGAATCTGCACGCCCCCGTGTGATTCTGGAATTTCACTTTTTTAGCTCAAACTTCTCTTAAATGAGTTTCTAACCATTTTAACCCATATAAAAACTTATTTAACCTTACTTACACTAAATTTAACACAATCTCATTACTATTTAGTATTACGGTATTACACCAGACGAGGGGAGTTGATTCGTCTGAGGCACAACCCTTTTAATTATACTGACTGACTTGCCTCAGTTCTTAGTTGCCTCAAACCGCTGATCGTCTTTCACTGCAAAGTCTCCATTGATTCGGATCAGTCTATACATACTTAAAAATCTCTCACTTGGAGACTAATCAGAACTTGGTTCTCCTGTCTTCCAAGCTGTAATAATGAGACCCTCCTCCCTAGTTCCTTTTCCTTCGCCTACTTCTGCAAAAGACCAGTTGAAGTCATACACAACTTCAATGTCTCTATTGGGACCACTTCGGTGAACATATCTGTAGGGTTCTTTGCTCCAAGGATTTTAATCAAAATGAGAGTACCATTTGTAATCAACTCATGAATGAAATGATACCTCATTTTGATGTGCTTCGTTCTGCTGTGAAACACTGGATTCTTCGCAAGGTGTATGGCACTCTGGTTATCAAAATACATCACGCAATCCTTCTAATCCAAGCCCAACTCTGATAGGAAGTTCTTCAACCAGACATGCTACGTAATAGCTTTCACCAGAGCCATATGATCGGCCTCAGTAGTTGAAAGAGCAACACTCTTCTGTAGCCTTGACATCCAACTAAGTGTAATTCCTCCAATTGTGAACGCATACTCGGTAATGCTCTTGCCTGAATCCGCAGAACCCCCCAAGTTAGCATCGGCATAACCTTCCAGGACCACCTTCTGCCTCTTGAAACTCCAGGCTGCATCTAAGGTTCCCTTCAAGTAGCAAAGCAGCAGTGGACTTCTTCTCAATGCTCCTTCCCTGGATTAGACATAAATATGTCGACTACTCCCACTAAATGCACAATGTCTGGTTTGGTACAAACCATAACATATATCAACTTACTTAATGTGGACGTATATGGGGATCTTGGCTTATTACCTTGTCTTTTTCGGTCTTTAGGGATTGCTTCTTTGAGAGTCGCATATGACTCCAAAGGGGTTTACTCCTAGGAATCACATCGAACATACTGAACTTCTCTAAAACTTTTCGTATGTACTTCTCCTGAAAAAGTTTAAGGGCTCATGAGGCTCTATCTTGCAAGATGCTTATTATGAATATATTCTTAGTTGTGCCTAAGTCCTTCATCTCAAACACTTTGAAGAACAACTTCTTCAGCCTATTGATCTCCTGTATGTCGAACCTCGCTACCAACAAATCATCAACATAAAGCAAGAGGATGATATATGAGGACTGGAACTCCCTCTAGTAACAGTACTGATCACTCTCACTTCGGTTGTAACCGTTCCTCCTCATGAAACTATCAAACTTCAAGTACCAATTCCTTGGAGCTTGCTTCAATCTATACAGGCTTTTCTTGAACTTGCACACCAGGTTGTTTTTCCAACAACTTGAAAACCTTCGAGTTGTGCCATATAGATTTCTTCATCAGGGTCTTCATGTAAAAACGCAATCTTCTCAAGCTGTTCAATATGAAGATCTTTGGATGCCATGATACCGAGGATTGTTTTTATTGTGTTCGTCTTCATAACTAGAAAGAATATTTCATTGTAGTCAATCCCCTCCTTCTGTTGGAAACCCTTCACACTAATCTAGCCTTATATCTCTTGCTTCCCTCAGCTTCGTCCTTGACCTTGAAAATCTATTTGTTGGTTAAGGCCTTGTTATTCACTGGTAACTTAAGAAGAGACCAAGTCACGTTCTTGTCAAGTGAGCCACAACTCATCCTCCATGACCTTCTTCCGTTGTATAGTTTCCTTCATCCTTAAAACCCTTATGTTTTTGGCTCTCTATTTTTGGTCAGCAGCAAATATGTCAATGTTGGATAACGAACCAGAGGTCTTCTATCCCGAGTGGACCGACGAAGGATCTTTTGGCTGAAGCACATGATCCTTCGTCTTCAACATCATAGGGATAGTTGTCTAAGGCTAGGCTGCCCCTCGATTTGCTCTAACTCAAAAAGTCAAGCCGTACTTTTCCATTTTTTTTAAGAAGTACCTAAAAACATTTAATTTGAGAAAGTATGCACACAACTTAGTTAGTTCCCCAAAATACCACACGTTCCATCACATAACAAGCATACCATATAATGGCTCTCAAGATAACTCCGACTTGCCAACATACCACATGGTCCTAACTTAGCAGGACTTGGCACCGTCTTACCCTAACGGGACTCGACACAGTCCAACCCCAATGGGACTCGACATAGTCCTACCCTAACGAGACTAGGCATCGTCCTACCCAAGCAACATACTGTAACAGGACTCGACACAGTCCTACCTTAACAGGACTCAGCACCGTCCTACCCTAACGGGGTTGATGCAATCTATACTAGTTTAAGTATACAACCCTAACCTAACGGGTTTCAAGCTATCTATGCATGCAATGTCACACATAGTATAGTGAGAAGACTCACCGAAATCGCAAGACTGGAACACATACACCAGATTCTCGAGTAATCAACAACACGAACCTCCTAAATCATCTTTAGGTATAACTTAGTGACCCAAACCAATAAAATGTCAATCCCTTAGTCCACATATTAATTCCATTAAAGTTTGACCAAAACTTAAACTGGTCGAAAAGTCAACGATCAACGGTCAAAGTCAACAGTTGAGCTATGTGTTGTGTCCATAGCTCTATGCGTCGCGTGGAGGCGCTATCCAAAAAATGAGATTTCACCAGAGGTTTCATTACGAACCCATGATGGTCGCACATCGATATCTAGTCAGTCCAACTTCTCATTTTAAATGCTTAATCCATTAAGTCAGTGACTACGAATTTCCAGAAACCATTCATTAAGGCTCCTAATGGATAAAAATATAAACTTTATGGACATGAATGTCAAATACATGCCAAACCCCAATCCTAGGTCAAAATGAAACTCAAAACAGACAAATAAAATCTTTTGCATGGCTTCAAGAGAGCTCGGGCGTGCTATCTTCTTTGGCACAACAGTTCCAGAAATGATCTAAAAGTGACTTGGTAGCCTAGAGTCTCCCTAACTCCAAGAAAAACATTTATAAATGGACCAAAAATACCATAACACATCTCTAATTACTAGATCTACCCTTAAAACACATAAAGTTTGGACCTTTAATACTCATAGAGGTCCAAAATGTAGAGGAAATGTTGGATCTAGTGTGGAGCTTACTTCCTTTCACCACTACCCTTCTTCTTCTTCTCCAAGTAACCTTCCAAAGCAAGAAAATAGGCTATTATCACAAATGGAGGCTAGGGTCTGAGAGTGTAGGCTAATGAGAGCTGCAGGGCATGGAAGTTAGTAGCCTTAAATAGGGCCCAAGACTTGAGAAATTAGGGTTTATCACTCTGATGCCTTTGTGCCACTAAGCAAGGCCAGTTGCGCCATGACCAGTCGTGTTCCGGTTGCAAAACTTAAATCCTCCTACACGTCGCGTACCCCATTTTACACACCGCATAAGGCCAAAATCCTCACAAATACATAACCATTAACCATTTAAGACTTTAAACTCATACTTAGGAAACGGACACTACATACAAGGGGTTGATAATAAACTAATATGATAATATGCTCATTTTACATCTTTATGTGTTAATTTCCTTTCAACCAACTACATAGAATATAATGGTTAATGATATTTGATATTTGATATTATAATAAATATAACCTAATGACATCATCATAGTTGTTGATACGGTAAAAAATATAAGATTTAATACCTTACAAGCACCTGATATTCATGACCTTATCTCTAACCCTGATATTCGCTTTTTGAATGTCAAACTTCTCATCCGTTCATTGACTTTCCGTGACGCGCGTGCCTTTTAGTCCGCGACGCGCGTGTGTTTTTGCCTGAAAGTGGACTTCCTTCATAACTTGACCATTTTGTACGTGTTTAACCCATGTATTCAACATATTTCGCACACAAGCACTAGACACAAAAACGTGAGTATGTAACAGTTTATGAGATATATTTCACTAAGAATATGGCTCAACGACGACTAAAATACTTGATATAACTAGGCGTTGTCAAACACCCAACACTTGTGCCTTGCTTGTCCCCAAGCAAGTGAGTTTTTAACAAATTCTAACTAAAACTCAAATATTTTTGAATGCTTTCAGTTTCAAAGTTTATTGTTTCCAGAAGTTAGATGAAAAATGATTTGAGGAAAATTGACTAGAACACTCTTTGGAACTCACGACTTTGTAGAGACGTAACACCCGGTTTCTCATACGAAGTACACCCAAAAATTGCAAATAATAACACATTAAAAATGGGTATACTTGTACTCAAACCACGGAAACAAGTTGAATCATCATAAATAATTACACAAAAGGTCCTTATAAATCCGACCAGGCATTACAAATAAAATCTAACACGACTAAATGACAGGCTCAAAACTTGTCTTTCTTTCTTTATCGCATGCCTTCCCCTATCACTGCTACAGATACCTGCAAAACAACATACAACTCAAGTGTAAGCTTATAAAGCTTAGTGAGTAATCTCAATTACACTCTAATAATCTCTCTTAGTATACTTTCTCATCATTTTCCTTTGCTAATCTCATTAGCAAATATTCACCTTCTCTTAACTCTGAATCCTGCAAACATATTAGCTTTACAAATACCAACTTATTATTAGTGTCATCAACACAATAATAAGTATCACAACTGATACTACTAATAAACTCAAACACACACACACACTCGCATATACTCATTACAAAATCAATTATACTCAATTATAACAACCATCATGGTTGTAGCAATTAAACTCAAAAACTCTTTAACTCACTTACTCTAGCATATACTCTGCTCTTATACTCAAATATAGATTGTAACCCGTCTCTCGTTATCCACAGATAACAGAACCACTCTAATTCTAAGCTACATCAATATCAACATAACACACATATATGTAAAACATATATATATATATATATATATATATATATATATATATATATATATATATATATATATATATATATATATATATATATATATATATATATATATATACAACAAGGTATAACTCTTACTCAATTATTCAAAAGTACTCACCTGATATCGATTTAGTATGTGGAGCCCTCAATTTATGTGTACCGGGCTCCTGTTCGCTAGACTTGGTTATATCACCATAGTCTAATTCCATTCTCCAACATCCGCAATCATCTCAATAACATCTATCTCAAAGATGTATAAATCAAAAGAGGAAAAAGGAGTATAAATGGTAAATATCAACTCTATATTTACTGAAACCCCCAAATCGGCAGTTCTACTCATTCAACCATAGGAAATCGACAATAATCACACCAATAACTCTAAAGGCATCCACTAACAATCTACTAACAACATATATAACAATATATAGCTAAATCATGAAATTGAAAGTTAGGGTTTCAAAACCCCAAAACCAAGAAATTACTCACCTCGATGAATTAGGAATCAAGAGCGCATTTGCGGGGTTAGATTCGAGTCTCTTTATGTTTCCCCACGAATCTCTAGCTTCAATTTGATAGAAAATCGCCTCTTTATGCTCTGAAATCGAATTGGGGGTGTTTTTCCCTGAAATGAGCATTTTCTGCACATTATATAGGTCTGCACGCGTAACACGACCCGTGTAAATAAAACACGACCCGTGTAACTTACGGATCCCTTTCAAAAATTGGTCTGCAGAAAAACACAACCCGTGTAAGTTTTCTGACACGCCCGTGTTAGTTAAAACACGCCCCGTGTAACTCACTGCATGGCCAAATTAGTTTTAATACTCCTTTACACGACCCGTGTGACTCCAACATGACCCGTGTAACCTCTTTTGACATTTTTAAAAGTTTAAACTTCTCCCAAAAGGTCCTCTAACCACACTAACACATATAACAATTTAATTAATCTTAAGTAAACCAAGATTAGTACATAAGAGAGATTCCAACCTCTTCTCACTCATCAACAACTCATAATTCAAAGGAAATCACAAGGATCGCCACACCTTTATGCTAAGCAACTCATAGCTACAATCACACCAACTATAAGGTAATAACTCTACTTACCTTATAAAGCATCTAAATTTAAAAATAGGTCTTACAAGATAACCCTTGATTACAAATTTTCGGTCCACAGAAGCAAACTTACTCATTCAGATTCTAAAGGTCGTTAAAGCATGACTTTAGATGTTGTCCGTGTAACGAGCTTTCGAAGATACTATCCCAGACCAGACGATCTTAGGTAGTAAGGTGCATAAATGCCATTTCAGGGCCACCCTTTTCACACCTACCGGCTCGAACAACAAAGGCCACTGATTGACAATTCCTTCCTAAATCACAATCCTAAAGTTTTCTAAATCTAAGCTTTTCTAACTCCTAAAAATTCAACTTATTTGACTAAACCATAGCCTGGTAACAACTAAATAGTATCTCTTGAAAAATACTAAAGCTAAAACACTCAAAAGCTATTCGTTTCTAAGTTATAATTTCTTAAAAAATTTTGAATTTTGCTAAAATTTTGAAAATGACTAGTTTTTGCAAAAATTTCAAAAATACTCTTTCCACCGTCCATACCCCACACTTAAAACCGTACAATGTCCCCGTTGTACATAAAAATATTTCAAAACAAGGGAGAAATAGTTACTTCCTTAGGAACGGTAGAACTGATTGCTTGTCGGAACCAATATAACAGGGTATCAAAATCGCACATCGTGGTTTGCCTGGCCGGAGTTGTGGCGCAACAGTGAACACACTGTTAATGACAAGTGTAGGGGTATGGTGACCCCACAGTTGTGTGATGCAACTCCTCGGTGGATCTCACTGGTACTTGCATACAAAACACTCAAACAAAACATTAAACGTACAAGCAACAAAAAATGTAAGCAAAATAATAGTAGGTTATGTACAATGTTTCCAAAAAGATACAAAAGAAAAGTACAATCAATCATTACCATCATGCTGCGTCCCAGATGGACCAGTCTCATCATCACGGGCTCGAGTGGGGAAGGGTCGTGGGTTCCTTCCAGCCTGGATGAGGAGCTCTCGTAATCAGTCTCCTATCCAAATCTTCTGCTCCTCTAGGAGTGTCATCCTCCCATTAAGGTCCCACAAGGCAACCTGCAAGTCTACAGGCTGAGGTGTCGAGCGTGACTACGGCGATGGCTGAACTGATGCCTCCACTCTCCTCCTCTGAGTGGGTCGGAGCAACGTCTGCTCCTCCTCGTCCTTGTCATCCTCCGGCTCTACCTGGGGTCGAGGCTATGCCGGTGCCTGCTGACTAGCCGGGCGTCTGCGCTGCTAAATCGTCGGGCACACCTGGTACATGCTCGGCCTCAAAAGCTGGAGCACCTTCATGGTCTCCAAGTAGCGTCCCTGAGCCTGAGTGGGTGGTGTCGGGGCCAGGTGGGCAAGGACATCGGCAGTGAGAATGCCGTAAGATCGGGCCAATCGTGTGATATAATGCCCATCGGCCATCGGGCTCTTCGCGCCCGCGCCCATGGCTCTTATTGTCAAGAACACAACCGGTGATAATAGTAGGTTGAGGAACCTAATTGGGTCTGAAAAGGCCCACATGTAGTACATGTCATCACGGGACACCTTCTCACATCCCCTCCTGTGTGTAACGGAGGTGGATATGATCCGGTGCATTAGTCGGTGTAGCGGAGAGCGGAACTGGCACTCCTTGGCCCCGCCAGCATCGAACCGCTCGTTGGACATCTCTGCCCAAACGACCTCATCTGGATCTCTCTATGGATGGTCGGTAATACACGCAGCCAGGAAGGGCGGAAAATGGATACTGCCAACCTCTGCCTCGGTGTATATCCCGGTGTGCCTGGAAAACTCTCGAAGTGAGCAGTCCCGGCTCTGTCCTCCCAGTCTAAAGCAGATAAGGTGGGCCCTGGGCTCTTGCGAAGCTTGAGCGGAGCTGCATGTCAAAAAGAACTCGAGCATGAGCTCCTTATAGGCCACGTCGTCCTCTTGAGCCATGAGCCTGTCCCAGCCCTGGCATGTAAATGTGAACGCCCCATCCGCGTGAGTCCAAGTGCGGTGGAGGAAAGGTAGCAGCTGATCCCAAATTCCCATCACGGTCAACACTGTCCGGTTAAAATGTATTGCTGGCTGAACCGGACGAGTGCTGATAGCCCGGAGCCGACCCTGGTAGTGCTGGGTCTCCTCCAGTATGTCGGGGAACTGGAAGAACGGGTGATCTGGCATATAGTCTATCTGTTGCTGAGCCATCTATGCGAAAATCACAATAGAAAATTTTTTGCAAAATTAGTCCTAAAAGCGCGCCACGGTTGGCCACGCGTCGATTCGAACAGCGCGGCACGGCTGATGAATTTACCGCATCGCGGCTGTCGACTGTTGCGAAAAACCGCCAAATTTTCACCTGTTTGCTTCAATCCAACACATGTACAGGGTAACCTAACCATCGACTAACCTCCCTAGGGTGAGGATTTTGCAAAAACAACACCCTTCGGGCCGGCATTGTCGATTTTTCTAAGTTTTTCTATCTTCGCCTATTTAACCGGATTTTTCACTTCAAATGTATGTATAAACTTGAAAAAGTGAGTTCTGAGTGACATACCTCGATCGTGGATACAAACAAACACAAGAGAAAGCGAGAAAACCAAGGATTAATCGGAGCTTTCTTTACCACGACCTGGAATAGTGGTGGTGCGAGTGAGGTGTCGCGTACCTATTTAGATGGTTTTGTCCGATCAAAATCTGCGGCACGGAGAGGGTTTACGCGCGGCGCACGCTCAAAAACAAACCCCTACATATCGGGTTGCTTAAACACGCGCAGTGTGTTGCTTCGTTCGACGCGTCGCGCCTTTCTCTATTTGCCAATACCCAATGTGTTGACCCCACACTTGCTTCATGTCGTACTTTTTAATGATGATGATGATTAATTTTCCTTAATTACCTCGAAAACAAGACCTAACCTATCTACGGGATGGGTTGCCTCCCACCAAGCGCTAAGTTTAACGTCTTCAGCCAGACCATGCTGCTTTTCATTCTTTCTTTAACACCAACTTCCCGATTTCTGGTGCAACGTCGTGACCGATCGTAGCCATCAACGTTGTCAGTTGTGTCATCATATCGCTCACCTGGTTAATCCACTGTTGCTGTGCATCCAGCGTCTGAAACACCTTTGATTCCCTATTCCTTGCGTCTTTTGCATATGCCTGATGTCTCTTCTCCATCATTTCTATCATTTCTAATATTTGCAGCTTGTCAACCAACGCAAGTGGATGCCCTTTCGCTTTCCAGAGGATCTCCTCATCCTCACCCTCGTTGTCCCGGTTTTCATTCATTTGGTTCCTTCCATCCATTCTGGGTATCATCAGAGGCCTACCATTCATATACTGATTGTCATATCCCATTGGAAGTGTCATTGGGCACCCGAACATATTTAGTCTTCGTTTCCTTATACCAAAGGTGATGTCCAAATCTCCTGTCTTACAGTCCATAAATGCTCCGACTGTTGCTAAGAATGGACGTCCCAAGATTAACACCGGTACATCCTCCAAACTTTTTGTATTCCATAACTAAGAAGTCTACCGGGTAAAAGAACTCACCTACTTTAACAATCACATTTGTTAGTTTTCCTCTTGAAACCTTTGTGGATTGGTCCGCCAATTGTAAAACCGTCTTGGCTGGCTCCAGTTCCTCGTTCTTGTATTTGTCGTTTAAATAGCCAGGTAAAATGTTCACACTGACCCCCAGATCTAACAATGTGTTCTGGATGATCACATCACCGACAGTAACGGTAATGTATGGAGAGCCGGGATCTTTCTCTTTTTTAGGCAATGTACCCAACAAAGCCTCGCTTGCCTTGACTCTAAGGTGCACCTTTTCTTGTGTGGGGACCTTGACCTTTTCTTTCTCTTTGCACATCTCCTTTAAAATTCTTGAGTCTTCTGGCGCGTCTTTTAATTCGTCCCACAAAGGATGATTGATAGACGGTTCACTCGGTGCACTTTGCTTCCTTTTCGACCTTGTAGTTTTCTTCTTCTTTTTAAGGCCAGCTAATGTTGATTGTCCTTCCTTTTGAATACCTTCGTCCTTGTTTTCTGTTCCCATCAGATCTTCCATGGTTACCTTTCTCCATACTTTTTCGGGTGTGCAACTATCCACTGCGTTCACATGTTCCTTTCCAGCCCGTTGAGTGTGATTTTGATTCACCTCCGTATTGCTAGGAAGCTTGCCATTGTCTCTTTTCCTTTGATATTCTGCTAATTGAGCTATTTGCATTTCCATATTAGCAATGGCTTTTGAGTTGGCTTGCGTTTGCTGTTGGCTTGCGGCCATGAACTCGTTCATCTTTTTGATCAAATCTGCCTGAGTCTCTGGAGCATTGTTATTATTGTTGGGCATGCTCCTATTGTTATTGCTGCTACTTGGACCATTGTTGGCAGGTTGGAATTGACGTTGCTGATTGGTTGGAGGTCCTTGGTAATTGTTCTGATGGTTGTATGCATGCTTATTATCGTTATAATTCTGACTCCCCTAATTATAAGATATATATGGTCGTCCGTTATTGTATTGGCCTTGACCATATACCTGGTTCACCTATTGAGTCCTCTGTCCCTACTGATTGTTTTATTGCTGATGATTTGGCGGTCCCTGCTGAAGTGTTGCCATCAACCGATCAAATTTCCTATTCAGGTCCCCAATCTCCTTTTTAACTTCTTTCTTCCATTCAGTATCGACCCCTACAACTGCTGCTGACGATGTATTGACCGGCTTCCTTGCTGAATAATCTGTTTTAGAACCATTGCTCTAAAAATCTCCAAGCTGCGTCCGGGTCTTGCATCATAATGGTTCTGCTTGATGATGCGTTTATTGACAACGCATAGTAATATCAAATATTTTAGTCGTTGTTGAGCCCTATTCTTAGTGGAATTATATCATATATATCGTGGTATTCTCACTTTTCGTGCCAGGACTTGTTTGGAAAGAAATAATAAAAACAGGTACCAAAAGCGTGCAATTTGGAAGAAGTTTGAAGATCAAGGCAAAATCAGGTAAAGACGTACGCGCGCCGCGGAATTCACAAACGCGCAATGCGGATATGAGGCGGTGGAAAGAATTTAAATTCCGATAAAACGGGGATAAACCCGCACGCGCACCGCGGGATCCACTTATGCGCGGCGCGGCTTCGAGATTTTTGCAACTATAAATAAAGGCTCTTAGGTCGAAAAAATTAGCGAAGACCTGGTGTGAAATCGACCCCCAAGGCTCTTTGACTCCGAGATTCTTCAGCAACCATCTTTTGGTATTTTTATGTTTTTATCTTTAATTTTTAATTAGTAAAGTAGTTAGTGATAGTTGGCTAGTATCTTTGGGAGTGAAAACCATTGACATTGAGTCTTTAGTTCTGTTTTTGATAGTTTGGTTACTGTTTTAACCTGTTGAATCTGATTTGGTTAATGATAATCATTCGGTTTATGTTAATTGGTTTGTTTTTCGGTGTTTATGCTTGTGAATGAATTTTTGAGTGATTGGATTGTGTTTGATGTTTGGATTGCCTTTGATTGCTTCTGAATTGGAGATGTACTTCTAATTTCAGTAGGTAACAAGGTTTAGTTAGTGGATCTTTAGTTTAGTGAATGCTTGCTTGGAATTGTTTTTAGTTTATGATTTTTGGGATTGTTTGGGAAAAGTTAGGAACTAGGTCCTCTGACTGTAGCGTGACACTGCAGTTGGTAATCTGTCACATGTCTCTACCACGTAACTCCTGTGGATCGACCCTGACTTCCATTGTGCTAAGTGTGTGTGTTAGGTATTTTCTTATTTTTGACCGCATGACGACCGCTGCGATGTCAAATTTTGGCGCCGTTGCCGGGGAGTTGTGAGCTTGAGAATAGGTGATCTGTAGGACTTTTAGTTTTTGAATTTTTTGGTTTTGATTTTGAGATTTCAGTTAGTTAGTAATTTTGCTTTTGGTTTTAGAGGGCGTGTTGCATTAGTGCATGCGTACCCGTAGGGGTGAGCAATTATCCCCTTTGCGTTTTGACTCAGAAAATGTGCGAACTATGGGCAAGATCCGTGCACATAGGCGTTTAAATATAATGAGTTTTAGTAATGTCAGTAGTAGTTGACAACGCCTAGTGATATCAAGTATTTTAGGCATTGTTGAGCCCTGTTCTTGATAAAATTATATCAAATATGTCTGGGTATTCTCACTTTTCGTGCCAGGACTTGTTTGGAGAAAAAGAATGGAAACAGGGACTAAAAGCGTGCAAAAGGAAGAAGTTTGGAAAAGAATGAAAAAACAAAGAAACTCGTATGCGCGCCGCGGATCTATGATACGCGCGACGCGGGCTTAAGGCGGTGGAACACATTCAAATACCGAAGAAACGGGAAAAGATTAGTACGCGCGCCGCGGATTCTTCATCTACGTGGCGCGGCTGCGGGAAAATTGCAACTATAAATAGAGGCATTTCCAGCCGAAAACCCTAGCAAAGACCGGGTGTAAAATCGACCTTGAAGCTCTTTGACTCCAAGAATTCGTTTCAGCAACATCTCAATTGGTTTTTTCATGTTTTAGAATTAATTTCCTTTTAGTATCAAGTAGTAATTGTAGCTAAGGTCCTTGGGAGTGACAACCATTGGCCTTGAGCACTTTAGGTTTCTGTTTTATGACATTTTGTTACTGTTTGGATGTTTGGATTCGGATTTGGTGAATGAAAATCATTTGGTTACATTTAATATTGGTATTTCGGTGTTTTTATGCTTGTGTTGGGTTTTGAATGTTTGATTTGTGTTTAGATATTGTTTTGACCTTGTTGGGACTGTTTTCCTTTGCTGAAATCAGTAGCTAATTAGGTTAGTTTTTAGGCATTAAACCTTGGCTAGTAACTGTTCAGTGGAACTTTAGTTAGTGGCTAGTTTATGCTTTGCTTGGTTTTGCTTAGTTTGGATGCCTTTGATTGCTTCTGATTCAGAGATGTACTTCTGATTTCAGAAAGTGACTAGGTTCATTTGAGCTTAGTTTAGCTTGGCTTGAGTTGTTTGATCATTGCTTTAGTTTGTTAGTGATTAGGAAGGTAGAAACTAGATCCTCCGACTGTAGCGTGACACTACTAGTTGGTAATCTCTCATTTAGTCTAACCACGAAGCTCCTGTGGATCGACCCTGACTACCACTGTGCTAGTGTGTGTTAGGTTTTTCTTTATTTTTGACCGCACGACGACCGCTGCGTTGTCAAATTTTGGCGCCGTTGTCGGGGAGCTGTGAGCTTAGATTAGGTGATTTGTAGGACTTAGCTTCTGATTATTGATGTTTGATTTAGTTTTTTGAATTCTGGTATGTGTACATCCTTATAATGGGTGATTACATGTACCCGGATCAGTATTATGAAGATTATGAAAATCCGGCCGACACCTATTACGAGGATGATTGCTACAATGGATCACCCGATGACAATGGATGGCAGACCGATGATTCATCTCAACCTGAAAATTCTGCAACTTGGGCCCAACTTTGGGTACTCTGGTATAACACTCACCAAGAACAGAAGGACCAGGCTGATGCTCTTTTAAGATTGCAAGCTTCTTTAGATAGGTTAGAGGAAAGTTGGAAATGTTCACCACCTTCGCCAGAACCAGAGGCGAGGGATTTTTATACCAATAATAATGTGTGTGAACTTGCATCACCTGAATATGTGATGGAAGGGCATACACCGTGGGAAAGTCAAGAGACCACTGAGATGGTCGAAAATGTTGTTGAGGAAGAGGTTGTAGGTGACAATGCTACCTCTAACTCAACAGCTTTTGATGTTTTTGATGTTTTTGATGTTTTTGAAAGTATTAGTAATGTTGAACTGGTCTTGGGTGAATCCATACCATCACCAAACAATTTGGTTGATGAGGATGTTGTGGAGGGGACTGTAAGTGACAGTACAGATCCCAGCCCAACAATTCCCGAAATCGTTGAAGTTGTTGATACTATTGGGGAAGGGGGTATAGATGACAATATTACCCCCGAACCGATAATTTTTGAAAATTTTGAGAAATTTGAAAGTAAGGATCTGATGATGGGTGACTTTGTACCACCATCAGATCAAATAAGTCACTCACTCTTGGTTCCGGTCCACCTGTTGGACGACGATCAAGAAGTTGATGCTGACAAATGAATATTTGAAAATAATAAACATGATTTTATCACCATGCATGATCCATTCATGAATGGAAAATTAGATGTGATCAATACCATCGATGAGGACATATGGAAGCATCCTGACATGTTGCCTTCCGATCCCATTCGATTGGAAAACTTTTATTGGTACTGCAAGCCAAAATTGCAAAATGAATATAGCACGTGGGACACTGGCAGAATGAAATCTACAAAACAACTACTAGGAGCAGCGCTAGGCACGCTTCATGTCAAGCCCTTGACTTTGAAGAGGTGCAGAAGAAAGGATCGAGCTTGGAGGTTCAAAGCTACTTCCAAGCACTTGCGGGAAATCATCGGGAGACGGCAACTGTGCAGCAGCAGTAGAACTGACAAGCCATTCGACCCAGGAAAGTTTGAAGAGTATGTGGGCAACGAAGGGACGGTGTTGACTGAAAATCAGCGAAGAAGGAAGGCATATGATCCACCGTAGCTGTAGGAGGAGTTCTACGTCTGGCTGAAGACGTTAAACTTAGCGCTTGTTGGGAGGCAACCCATCGTGTCATAAGTTAGGATTTATATTTCTTTAAATTAAGTATGAAAATACATCAATCTTTTTGCAGGTATTAGTGGTCTAAAATAAGTGTGGGGTCATTTGAGAAGTTTTGAAATTTTTGAAGACCGCGCCGCGGGTTTTTGAATTACGCGACGCGGGATCGTAAACCAACCCGATGCGTAGGGGTTGATTTGGTGACACGCGCGACGCGCGAAGCGTAAATCCGCGACACGGGGAACGATCAGTCGGTTTTCTCCTTTATAAGGTAAGCCGCGGCTCACACAAACCACACACGACTCGGAGCTCTGATCAACAAATTTCTCTTGCAATTTTTCTTGCTCATTTTGTGTCCACTGCCAAGGTACGCTATTCTAACTACTTATTACTCGTTAAAACTAGCAATTAGGTAGTTAATTTAGTGATTTGCCCAAAATAGTTCAAAACTTAGAATCGCTAATGCTAACTCATAGGGTGTTTGTTTTGCCAAATGGAAACCCTAGATAAGTTAGTCGGCACCTAGGCTACCTTGTGGTATGATTAGATTGAGTTATAGCAGGTTAAATCGAGAGTTTGAATCGGGGTTTAGAAACAGCCGCACGCCGTGCCGCGCCCTTGCTCTTGGGCCGCGCCGCGGTGCGGTGGGGAAGAAGGGACTAATTTTGCAAATTTTTTCTGTTTTGTGGCCATATGTTTGTTTTGCAGATGATGTTCAGACTAGAGCACGCTTTCCTCCAGTTCCTCGAGGGACTGGCTAGTTCCGCGGAGTACACCTCACGGAGGGACGCATTGATCGGTCGCCAGGTTCTCGAGGCGACGGTCATCGACAGGGACATACTGAGGGATGCTGGGCTCTGGGGTGCGATCGAGCCATTCTTGCATCGCACCTGGACCCATAAGGATGCATCATTTACTTGCCGTGGATGGGACAGGATCATGGCCACGGACGAGGATGTGGTCTACACAGAGCTCCTCCTGGAGTTCATTTCTACTATCCATTTCGCTCCTCGGGCGTCGGACCCACGATCCAGGATCATCCGCTTTCGACTGGGAGGTGCACAGAGGGAGTGCAACCTCCGGGAGTTCGGGAGGCGCACCGACATTTACACCCCGGCGGATCTTCAGCACCACCACTTCACGTAGTTCTTCGGTGCGTGCATTCAGGGGCAGCCGGAGCGGGCCCCCAACATGGAGATTTGGACACCACTGTCCAACGTCATGTATGAGGCAGGGACCTCGAGGGAGAGCCACCTCCGTGTTCCACTTCACCGCCTCATGCACCGTATCGTCTCCACCTCCATCAAGCAGCGGGAGGGGGCGAGAAGGTGTCTGGGGAGGACATGACATTCCTGTGGGCTCTCCTCGACCCGTCCTGATTTCTCCACCTCCCCTTCGCCCTTGCGGTCGCTCTCTCCACCCACTCGACAGGAGCTTCCACCAGCAGTCCAGCAGCCAGGGGGTATTTCATCACCCGCCTGGCCCGCTCATACGGGATCCTCACTGCCCCCGTTGTTGCCTCCTTGACCGCTCTGCCTCCAGCCCGCACTACAGCGCGCACTTTGGAGAGGATGTGGCTCATTGAGCAGCAGCGCCCGGGGCAGTTCATCCGGGCACCGACCGAACCTCCTGAGGCACCCCAGCCCGCATACGCCCAGCCAGGCAGGAGACGCCGGAGGCCAGAGCCAGCACCAGCAGCCCCGACAGAGCCACAGCTGTAGGAGGACCCAGCGGCCATCCATCGGTTGGAGGCCCGGGTTGCGAGGATGGAGGACCAGCTCGAGTGGATCGGGGAGGTATTCCTATAGATTGCATCAGCGCAGGGTCAGCGCCCCCGACCATTTCCAGCTAGGGCCCACGATCACGAGGCCGGACCCTCCAGGCCACCTGGTAGTGATTGATGTACTTTTTTCTTTCTTTCTTTTTATATTTTTTGGGATATATGTACAAACTTATGACACCTCTATCTGTATATTTTGTTCATATTTTATTTGTCATGTTTGTTTTAATTTGTTTGTTGAGTTATGCATGACATACCAAATCGAGAAGGAGTTGTCTAAGACAAGTGTGGGGTCACCGTGCCCCCTCCACTTGTCTCGACCACCGCGTGTTCACTGTAGCGCTACAACTCCGGAATACGAAATTAAGGATCCGATTGTTCGCAATTATACCTGTGATATTGAGCACCAAGCAGTCTATCGTCCAAAAAGGGGTAACTCTTTCTCCCTTGTTTTGAAATAATTTTTGTACAACGGGGACGTTGTACGGCTTTAAGTGTGGGGTGTGGACGGTCGAAAGAGAAATTTTTTGAAATTTTTGCAGAAATGATCAATTTTCGAAGTTTTAGCAACTTTTTCAAAATTTTTAATAAATTGCAATTTTGAAATGAATGATTTGTGATTGTGATAGCACTAGTATTTTTCAAGAAATATTGTTTAGTTGTGATCATGCTATTAGTTAGTCAAATAAGTTGAGTTTTACGAGTTTAGAAGATTGAGCTGTTTTAGGATTGGAGTTTAGGAAGGAAATGTCAATCTGTGGCCTTTGTTGTTTGAGCCGGTAAGTCTAAAATGGGTGGGATTTATGCACCTTACCACCTAAGATCGTCTAGTCTGGGATGGTATTTCCGAAAGCTCGCTACACGGACAACATCGAAAGTTATGGACAATTCCTTAATGGCCTTTAGAATCTGAATGAGTAAGTACACTTCATTGTGGACAGAAAGTTTGTAATCAAGGGTTCTTTAGAAAGCCATGAATTCCAAAAAGCAATTCAATTATGTTTTCGCGAACTATTCCACTCTAACTCAAAGAGCAATAAACTTTGAAACTGAACACAGTCAAAAATTGTTTGATTCTTTATTATAATTTGTTAAAAACTCTCTTGCTTGGGGACAAGCAAGGCACAAGTGTGGGGTGTTTGACAACGCCTAGTGATATCAAGTATTTTAGGCATTGTTGAGCCCTGTTCTTGATAAAATTATATCAAATATGTCTGGGTATTCTCACTTTTCGTGCCAGGACTTGTTTGGAGAAAAAGAATGGAAACAGGGACTAAAAGCATGCAAAAGGAAGAAGTTTGGAAAAGAATGAAAAATCAAAGAAACTCGTACGCGCGCCGCGGATCTATGATACGCGCGACGCGGGCTTAAGACGGTGGAACACATTCAAATACCGAAGAAACGGGAAAAGATTAGTACGCGCGCCGCAAATTCTTCATCTGCGCGGCGCGGCTGCGGGAAAATTGCAACTATAAATAGAGGCATTTCCAGCCGAAAACCCTAGCAAAGACCGGGCGTAAAATCGACCTTGAAGCTCTTTAACTCCAAGAATTCGTTTCAGAACATCTCAATTGGTATTTTCATGTTTTAGAATTAATTTCCTTTTAGTATCAAGTAGTAATTGTAGCTAAGGTCCTTGGGAGTGACAACCATTGGCCTTGAGCACTTTAGGTTTCTGTTTTATGACATTTTGTTACTGTTTGGATGTTTGGATTCGGATTTGGTGAATGAAAATCATTTGGTTACATTTAATATTGATATTTCGGTGTTTTTATGCTTGTTTTGGGTTTTGAATGTTTGATTTGTGTTTAGATATTGTTTTGACCTTGTTGGGACTGTTTTCCTTTGCTGAAATCAGTAGCATTAGGTTAGTTTTTAGGCATTAAACCTTGGCTAGTAACTGTTCAGTGGAACTTTAGTTAGTGGCTAGTTTATGCTTTGCTTGGTTTTGCTTAGTTTGGATGCCTTTGATTGCTTCTGATTCAGAGATGTACTTCTGATTTCAGAAAGTGACTAGGTTCATTTGAGGTTATTTTAGCTTGGCTTGAGTTGTTTGATCATTGCTTTAGTTTGTTAGTGATTAGGAAGGTAGAAACTAGATCCTCCGACGGTAGCGTGACACTACTAGTTGGTAATCTCTCATTTAGTCTAACCACGAAGCTCCTGTGGATCGACCCTGATTACCACTGTGCTAGTGTGTGTTAGGTTTTTCTTTATTTTTGACCGCACGACGACCGCTGCGTTGTCAGTAGTATAGTGAGTGTTGCCCAGGAACCCTTGGGTGAGGCAACAGGGATGTCATTTATTCCCCCAATTTTAGAATTTCACATTGGGAGCACGAGTGCTATTGGTGGTGCAGCTTCAGCCCTTGCACCTATACCATCATGCACTCCGCCATCGATTCAACCATTTCAACCTTTATCCCAACCACAATCCACAAACCCATTTACATCTGCCATGTCTTGGGGAGCGCCGACCCGTGATGGCACCCCAGTATCTAGACAGCAGACACCCATTTCTCAACCCATTTCACAACCACCACTATTACTTTTTAAACCACAAACCACATTCCAACCTATACCATTACAACAACAATACCAACAACCACCTCAGCAGTAGTACCGGTATCAAGAGGCTGAAGAGATGTATGATGATGAAGACGAAGGATGGATTCCACCAGCACCCCAGCAACCATGGGACCGAGGTCGGGGACCTCCAAGAAGAGCACAGCAGCATCAACCATTACAAGGTCAGCAGAGATATAATGATCATCACTTTTACGGTAATCCTTCTCAACCCTTGTATTTTGCACAACCGAGGGGCAATCGGTTGCATCGCACTTCCAGCTACGGGAGTACGATGACTTGTCGCCCATTTACATTCCTGATGATATAGAATCTCAAGTAGAAATTAGGCCCCAGTTGATAGGAATATTAACTAAATTTAGAGGTTATAAGACTGATGATCCGTACAATGACTTGTATGAGTTTATAGCCATTGCTAATGCTAATACCCCTAGACACACCAATAGAGATACTTTTACGTTAAGATTATTTTTGTTCACCTTAAAGGATAAGGCCAAATACTGGTTCACATCTCTTCCACCTAATAGTATCACTAGTTGGGACCAACTTAAGGCAAAGTTTCTACAAGAATTTTATCCAGTCAGTAAGACCACATAAGTAAGACGCCCAATTCAAGACTTTCAGCAGAAGCCTGGTGAGGCTTTTCATGAAGCGTTTGATCGATTAAAGGAGTTATTGCGTTCCTGCCCGCATCATGAGGTTCCCAAATGGCAGTTAGTGAAAGTATTCTTTGAAGGAGTAAATGAGACACATCAAGCAATGATAAATGCCTCATCAAGTGGGACATTTATGTGGCAAGAGCCAGAGGATGCCTGGAAATTCTTGGAGCAGTTGAGTTTAGGATCTAAGGTCAGTGGATCCATGAAGGATAATACAGTCTATGTAGCAAACATTAAAGCAGAAAACAAGTGGAAGACGGAAATTCAGAAGGAGCTTAGTGCTATGACTAAAAAGCTTAATCAAATGCTCGGGAGGTTCCAAAAAGAGAAGGGAGCATATGTATTGCATGGGCAAGTTATATGTAATACATATGGTGAAATAGGACATAATCACAATGAGTGCTCAATGACTCATGAGGAAATTAGTCAAGTGCATGGATATGGTCAATTCCATAATACACCACGACCATTCAGAAACAATCAGCAGCGAGAGGTAAGACAACCACCAGTGAGGCTGCAGCAGATGCAACCTATGCCTCTAGTAGGAAGTATGAACATTGGCATGCAGGAAATTTTTGGAATGTTAGTTAAGCTTCAGTAAGTGGAGGATGCCAATTCGAAAGCAATTCTGAAGTTAGGGGAGTTGATTATTAAGATGGAGGAGGATAGAGCACAGGAAAAGGCACAACCATCAAAAGTGCAAGTGAATGAGGTTATCACACTTAGGAGCAGGAAGAAAGTGGATAACAAGGTTACAGCTCCACCAATAGAAGAGGATAGTGATGTAGAAATAATTTTTGATGAGAAAGAAGAAATGGAAAAGGAAAAAAAAGAGGAGAAGGAGGAACAAGCAAAGAAGACGAAACAAACAAGTACATGGGAGAAAGGGGAAACAAGTGGGACAATTCCGTTCCATACGGCTTTGACAAAGCCGGAGAAAAGACCATATGGAAAGAAGGGACCGCAGGCGGAAGACATGTGGGAACTGTTTAGTCAGATCAAGGTTAACATTCCATTAGTTAAACTTATCAAGGAAGTCCCTGCTTATGCGAAGTTTCTCAAGGATATGTGCATCCACAAAAAGCATATCTTGTCCCATTTGCCTAAAATGATTAGTTTTCCTGAGAATGTAAGTTCGATTTTAATGGATGCATTGCCTCCCAAGATGAAGGATCCTGGGGTTCCTCTCATCTCTGTTGACTTAGGTGATGTACACATTAAGAGAGCTCTGTTAGATTTAGGCGCGAGTGTGAACATTTTACCTGGACAGTTATTTGAAAAATATGAATTCGGCACCATGAGATCTACAAATGTAATCCTTCAGCTTGCTGATAAGTCTACAAAGATCCCCAGGGGGATGTTATCGGATGTCATCATCAAATTGGAAGACTTCTATTACCCAGCGGATTTCCTGGTTTTGGACACTCGTCAGGCTACTAATGGAGAGCAACCGACAATCATCTTAGGGCGACCCTTCTTGGCCACGGCCAATGCAAACATCGACTGTCGTACAAGAGAGATGGGGATTTCCTTTGGGCATCGGCAAACTAAGATCAACATTTTTAATGCCAAAGGTAATACCATGGAGGATGAAGAATGCTATCAGGTGGACATCATAGATGAGTTAGTACAGCAATATACGCCAGAAATGTTGAAGCAAGAGGTGATGGAGACTCAAGAAGAAAGAGAGGATGAGCAGGAAAAGCAAGAAGAAGCAGCGGAAAAGGATAAAGGCATGAAGTATGAGGAATGCGCGCACATAGAGAAGCTATCGACAGAGATTCCCAAGACGTTAAAACCATCATTACAGGAACCACCGAAGCTGGAATTGAAACCATTACCAGCCCATCTAAAGTATGCCTTTCTAGGAGAAAAGGATACCTTGCCAGTGATTTTAGCAGCAAACTTGACAGAGGAGCAAGAAAAAGAATTACTCAAGATACTGTCCAAGCATAAGGAGGCTATTGGATGGACAATCGCAGATTTAAAAGGAATTAGTCCAACCACATGTATGCATCGAATCATCACAGAAGAAGGAGCCAAACCTGCCAGAGACACGCAAAGAAGATTGAATCCAAATCTGAAGGAAGTTGTAAAAAAGGAAGTTTTAAAATGGCTGGATGCTGGGATCATATATCCGATCTCTGATAATGAATGGGTCAGCCCGACACAGACAGTGCCAAAGAAATCTGGAATAACTGTTGTGGATACTAAAGATGGTGACAAAGTTTCCACAAGACCCGTGACTGGATGGAGAGTATGTATCGATTACCGGAAACTCAATGCTGCTACATCTAAGGACCATTTTCCCTTACCATTCATCGATCAGATCGTGGAGAAGTTAGCTAGACAGAAGTATTATTGTTTCTTGGACGGCTATTCTAGGTATAATCAGATTGCCCTTCACCCGGAGGATCAAGCAAAGACCACATTCACATGTCCATATGGTACTTTTGCGTTTCGCAGAATGCCATTTGGATTGTGCAATGCTCCCGCTACATTTCAAATGTGTATGATGGCTGTAACATCCCAAAATTTTAGGGTAAAATTAAAAAAAAATTTAAACGAACACTTCAATATAAGAAAAGTCACTTAATTAATTTTGATAAAATTCCATAACTTATAAGTTTAATGAAAACATCCCAGGATTAACAAGAGTTAATGAAATCACAACATAGCGGAACATCCATTCAAAAACAGTCCTCCAATGAAGCAGCACAGTGTATACACGTCACGCCTTGCCATCCATGGTACCTGATGTACCTGAAACAATAGTTTATATAGGGAAAGGGTAAGCACGGAGCTTAGGGAGTTCCTCAAAATACCATACGATCCATCACACAACATAGAACACATCATAACCATTCATATGTCTGTGAGACTCGCGGGCTATCCCTGTTCCGCCTGAAGACTCACGAGCAGTTCTCGTTCCGTCTTATCGCTCGCATGCTTTTCCCGTTCCGTCTAATGACTCGCAGGCTATTCCCGTTCCGCCTATTGGCTCGCGGGCTGTTCCCGTTCCGTCCACAAACAATCATTATCATAGCAATAATTCATACAATTATCATAACAGGTAAGATCACCTTAGTCTAACATATCTTCCTTCCTACGCATGCAATATCACCTATAGTATAGTGAGAAGACTCACCTGATTGTAGTTGACTATATCGTTTATCTTTCTCGCCTTTGTATTTCCTTTCAACTTTAACTGTTAACATAATAAGAAATCTATCATTTCTTAATCCTTAACTATATTATAGTCGCATCATAAAACCCTTCAATAATTCCAACGTGATACTCCATGATTTATCAAGTAAAGAACGACCAGGTAGAAGATTAGATGGGGTGGCAGGATCCTTTCAGCATTTTAGCCTTTCAGAAAATCCAACAACCAGATCCCAAGTAATCGGCCTAGGCACCGTCCTCGTAAGTAAATCAATCGGTATTATTTTCAGAATTACGAATTGTTATAATAACGACGTTTTTAAGGTTTTTATTTACTATTGTTGGAAATGAATCTGTCATACTTATTACATATTCTACTTCTTAATACAAAAATTATTTTACAATACCTAATTAAGCTATAGAAAGGTTTGTAGTTACCTTATGACCATTCGTCGGGATCTATAACTCCTTCGTTAGGCTTTCGAGCTTCTTCCGCTCACTTGCTTACACTCTAGTGCTTAGAAACCTCTATATATTGGATTGAGATTTAGTTGTGTGGTTTATGAGATGTTTTGAGGGGTATTTATACTTGAATTCTTGAATAAAAAATGGCATGACACTTTTGACAAAAGATTTTAATAATATAATTTTGTTGAAATTAATACCTCCTAGAATCAGTCTGTTCAAGACTGGTTTAGCCGACTTTAAACCCATGAAATTCACGTTTTTATTTGATATTCCAGAAATTTATCTCAATACCTTTCCAGGGATGTATTTTACGTATTTATATGATGTTTCTATGATTTATTATGAATTTTTGAAAACAGACTATCTAATCTGTCAATTCCGAACTAATCAGTAAAGATTGCATTTTTTACCATAGATAATATCATTTTCAAGATTACTATTATTTTTGTTAATTATACTAGACTCAATTTGTAAACTTTGTGCATTGGTTTGAGGTCCAAACGAGTTTCCTAGAATTAATTATGATTTTTCTAAAAACGACACAAAATGCTGATTTTCATATGAAATTGTAACTAAAGTTTTTCTTAGCTTTATAACTACCAACATCATATAATTCCTAACACTCTTATTTTAAGTATATGTTATAATCAGGATACGGGTCTTACAATGGCGATATTCTCCGACATGATTGGTGACGCTTTGGAAATCTTCATGGACGATTTCTCGATTTTTGGATCAACATTTGAAGCATGCTTAAGTCAATTGGAAAAGGTGTTACAAAGATGTGTTGAGTCTAATCTGGTGCTTTCTTGGGAGAAAAGCCATTTCATGGTTAGAGAAGGAATAGTTTTAGGTCATGTGGTCTCTGAGAGAGGATTTGAGGTAGATCGTGCTAAGGTTGAGGTTATTTCCACATTGCCACCCCCGACATCTGTGAAAGGGGTTAGATCTTTTCTAGGTCATGCTGGTTTTTACCGTAGATTTATTAAAGATTTTAGCACTATCTCCAAACCTCTTTGTGGCCTTCTGTTGAAAGACGCACCATTTATTTTTGATGAAGAATGTGTAAAAGCATTTAACATTTTAAAAAATAAATTGGTCGAGGCTCCCATTTTAAAACCTCCTGATTGGACCCAACCTTTTGAAATAATGTGTGATGCTAGTGACTATGCTGCTGGGATGGTATTTCTGAAAGCTCGTTACACGGACAACATCGAAAGTCATGGACAATTCCTTAATGGCCTTTATAATCTGAATGAGTATTTACACTTCATTGTGGAGAGAAAATTTGTAATCAAGGGTTCTCTAGAAAGCCATGAATTCCAAAGAACATTCCGATTATGTTTTCACGAACTATTTCACTCTAACTCCTAAGGTAATAAGCTTTGAAACTAAACACAGTCAAAAATTGTTCGAGTCTTAGTTAGAATCTATTAAAAACTCTCTTGCTTGGGGACAAGCAAGGCACAAGTGTGGGGTGTTTGACAACGCCTAGTAATATCAAATATTTTAGTCGTTGTTGAGCCCTATTCTTAGTGGAATTATATCATATATATCGTGGTATTCTCACTTTTCGTGCCAGGACTTGTTTGGAAAGAAATAATAAAAACAGGTACCAAAAGCGTGCAATTTGGAAGAAGTTTGAAGATCAAGGCAAAATCAGGTAAAGACGTACGCGCGCCGCGGAATTCACAAACGCGCAACGCGGATATGAGGCGGTGGAAAGAATTTAAATTCCGATAAAACGGGGATAAACCCGCACGCGCACCGCGGGATCCACTTATGCGCGGCGCGGCTTCGAGATTTTTGCAACTATAAATAAAGGCTCTTAGGTCGAAAAAATTAGCGAAGACCTGGTGTGAAATCGACCCCCAAGGCTCTTTGACTCCGAGATTTAGCTTCAGCAACCATCTTTTGGTATTTTTATGTTTTTATCTTTAATTTTTAATTAGTAAAGTAGTTAGTGATAGTTGGCTAGTATCTTTGGGAGTGAAAACCATTGACATTGAGTCTTTAGTTCTGTTTTTGATAGTTTGGTTACTGTTTTAACCTGTTGAATCTGATTTGGTTAATGATAATCATTCGGTTTATGTTAATTGGTTTGTTTTTCGGTGTTTATGCTTGTGAATGAATTTTTGAGTGATTGGATTGTGTTTGATGTTTGGATTGCCTTTGATTGCTTCTGAATTGGAGATGTAATTCTGATTTCAGTAGGTAACAACGTTTAGTTAGTGGATCTTTAGTTTAGTGAATGCTTGCTTGGAATTGTTTTTAGTTTATGATTTTTAGGATTGTTTGGGAAAAGTTAGGAACTAGGTCCTCTGACTGTAGTGTGACACTGCAGTTGGTAATCTGTCACCTGTCTCGACTACGTAACTCCTATGGATCGACCCTGACTTCCACTGTGCTAAGTGTGTCTGTTAGGTATTTTCTTATTTTTGACCGCATGACGACCGCTGCGATGTCATTTATCATTAGCTTGATTGGTCGTGTCCACCCCATTATAAAAGAACTTGACGAGCTGCCACCTCGAAAACTCGTGGTGCGGGCATGATCTCATTAATTATTTGAGTCTTTCAAACGCGTCATGAAATGCCTCTCCTGGTTTTTGTTGGAAGTCCTGGATTGCCCTCCTGATCTTTGAAGTCTTACTGGCGGGATAAAACTCCTGTAGGAACCTTGTCTTGAGCTGCTCCCACGTGGTGATGCTATTAGGTTGCAGAGACGTAAACCAATATTTAGCCTTATCCTTAACAGTGAATGGGAATAATCTTAACCTAAAGAAGTTCCTATTTGCATTCCTAGGGACCTTGGCATTTGCTATCGCTAAGAATTCATACAAGTGGTTGTATGGGTCGTCTTGCCTATATCCTCTAAATTCTGGTAATACTCCTAGTAGATGAGGCCTAATCTCTATTTGAATTTCAACATTATCGGGAAAGTAGATTGGCGATTCATCGTCGTACTCCCGCGGTTGGAAGTGCAATGCAACCGACTGCCCGATTAGTTGAGCAAAATATAGGGGAGGAACGGAATTACCGTTATTGTGCATGTCATGGTTGTAATATTGTTGTCCCTGCCATTGATTTTGGTGTTGCTGTTGTCTCGGAGGTCCCTGACCTCGATTCCATTGCTGGTTCTAGTTGACGGGATTGTTCGGCATCCAACCTTCATCCTCGTCATCATGTCCTTGATCTCCAGCTTCGTATTGATATTGCTGCTGTTGTTGTTGCGGTTGCGGTTGTATTTTTGGTTGGGGTTGAGGTTGTAGAATAGGTGGTTGAGGTTTAGGAACTGGGAATGGTTGTGGTTGTGGTTGTGGAACTTACACTGGCTGACGTGGACGCAGGGTACCATCACGGGCCGGCACTCCCCAGTCAACACAGCAGATGCAGGATTCCTAACAGGGGTTATGGTTGCTTGACTCAATGGTGGAACAGTAGCCTGAGTACATGGTGGAATGGGTGTAGGGGCTGAAACTACACCACCACCACTACTAGTACAGGCTTCATTAAAATTTGTTGAAACCAGTGGCACAAACGGCTGCCCCATTACCTCGCCTATCGGCTCATTGGTAATATCTTCGACCGTAATATCATCAAGACTCATGTTGACTAATCGCCTACGCACACGATTTCTGCGCGCGGTTCGTTCAATCTCAGAATAAAAAAGAAGAGGAGACGATTGTTCACCTCGACGTCTATGCATCCACGAGGTGTAAACGACCGTCAAACAAAAACTAAATCAACTTAAATACCAAAAACAAAAATCAAAAACAAAAAACAAAAAACCACTGACACTATATTATCAAGCGCATAACTCCCCTGCAACGGCGCCAAAATTTGACATCATCGTAGTCGTTGATACAGTAAAAAATATAAGATTTAATACCTTACAAGCACATTAGCTAAGTGGAAGTAAGGGTCGATCCGTGGTGTCGGTGGTTGAATATTTGTGTCAGAATTTAACCAAACTATAGTGTCACTCTATAGCTGGTGGCAATCTATACACTTCACAAAGTTCAATCCAAACGAATACCGAAAGCATAACTAATGATTATTAAACTCTAAAGCTAATACCAATTCAAACTGAACTAAGATGTTTTGACCCCGAGGTATACTCAGAAAATCAGAATCATCAAACAATCCAAACAAACAATCAAACAATGAAACAAGCAATAAAGCATAAAACCGAAATTAACAACGAAAATAACTAAAAGCGAATGCTTGCATTAACTTAAACCAAATCAGAAGTCAAATGTTACTGACTTCAATCAGAAGCCAATCCCGACATGATCCAGCGAGTTCTACAATCCTGAACCGTTGGAAACGCGCGAATAACAAAATCGAAAACTAAAGAAAATAAACTAAAACTATGAAAATACCAATTCTTTGATATCTGAAATCCAAAAATACGAGTCGAAGGGGCCTGAGTTGCACTCCAAGGTCGGGTCTTCGCTCCCAAAACACGAACTAGATGCCTCTATTTATAGTTGCGAAATCTGACCGGTCGCGTCGCGCAAGGGTGAAAACCACGGCGCGACCTTATCTCTAACCCCGATATTCGCTTTTTGAATGTCAAACTTGTCATCCGTTCATTGACTTTCGGCGACGCACGTGCCTTTCAGTCCTTGGCGCATGTGTGTTTTCGCCTGAAAGTGGACTTCCTTCATAACTTGACCATTTTGTACGTGTTTAACCCCTGTATTCAACATATTTCGCACACAAGCACTAGACACAAAAACGTGAGTATATAACAGTTTATGAGATATATTTCACTTAGAATAGGGCTAGCTCAACGCCGACTAAAATACTTGATATTACTAGGCGTCGTCACCTAATTCATAACTTCTTTGATGATTTGATTGTTTTGTTTCTTGTGGTACAACTACTAAAATCATCATTTTGGCATGCAAAGATGAATTTAAACAAAAAAAATAATACAAAGTTCTTCATTTCCTTGCAAAGAGTGAATGAGAACTTTAAATAAAAACTAAACTTCCAGTTATTTGCAAGAAAAGTTTACAAAAGAGCCACTATATGATGGTCACTTTTTCAATTGAACCACCAAAATTTATTTTGGTAAATGAAAGCCACCATTTTTGAAAGAAACTTTCATAGAGACCACCATAATCCCCTATTTTGTTAGCAGGTGTTAGAGGTTACATGGCTTCTCATTTACTGACATGACATCATATGATGGCTTCTCGTTTACCACATGACAACAAATGTACTTCCAAAAATAGCATCTGTTGAAATTTACAATAACCGATCACCACGAGTAAGGTTTTTAAGCCGATTACTGTGTGACAGATATGTATTTTGTCTATAATATGCGGAATAAATAAAAGTTGCGGAATAAATATAAAGCGGTAAAACTAAACTAGACAGTATTTAAATAGACAGAAAGCGGTAAATAAAGTAAATGTTAGGAGTTAGAGGTTAGATGTAATAAACGCCATTATCAACGATAAAGTGTTTTTACAATAAATAAAAAGGTTAGAAGTTAGAAGTTAGAAGTTAGATGTCTCGGTTAAATACAGTCCTCATATGTTTTCGTTGTCAAGGTTCAATTCGGATGTATTGGATATTTGGTACAGTTGATTTATAACAGTTTGAATAAATCAATAACGACACAAATAATTTCAAAAGAACTTATCGATAGCTGATGAAGATGGCGTTTTCTTTGAAGCGTCGATTCTCGTTCTTTACGGTAGGATGAGGTTTGGTAGTTTTTGGTGTTTGGTGAAATGGGTTTTTGGTGTCGGTTTAATTGAGATGCACGGGGTTTTTGTGGTTTAGTTTTCGTGTATGTATTTGGTAGTGGGTGTGTAGGTTTTGTAGTTTGGTATTCGGGTTGAGGTTGTTTAGAGGTTTGAAGTTTGGTGTCGGGTAGAGGTTTTGTTTGGTGTCGGGTAGAGGTTTTGTTTGGTGTCGGGTAGAGGTTTTGTATGGTGTTGGGTAGAGGTTTTGTTTGGTGTCGGGTAGAGGTTTTGTTTGGTGTCGGGTAGAGGTTTTGTTTGGTGTCGGGTAGAGGTTTTGTATGGTGTTGGGTAGAGGTTTTGTTTGGTGTCGGGTAGAGTATGGGTGTAGCGGTTTTGTTTGGATGTGGATTTTCTTTGTTTAAAAAGAGTTTTCTTGAGAGTTTTGGTAGGTTTTTTGCTCTTTGGACGTAGGGTAATATTGGTGCTTGAAGGGTATGGTGTGGTGTATGATTTTCTGCACAAGAATGGCAAGAGGTTTGCATCTTATTTATAGTCACTGAATACAGTGTTCGCGTCGCGACCAGGAGGTCCGTTGCGTCGCGAAGGTGCTTGGCTGGTGGTCGGTGCGCTTTTTGTCGGGTCAGTGCGTCTTCGCTGGTATGTCGAGCTTTTCGTCGCGTTTCCTTTTGGTCACGTTGCTTTTGGTCGCGTCGCGAAGGTGCTTTGGTAGTCTCGCGATTAGAAAGTTGGTGGTGTCACGTTGGAACTCTTCGCGTTCAAGCTCTTCGCGTCGCGACCATCACCTTCGTCGCGTCGCGAGCGCTGTAGGTTTTTGGTCTTCTGTCTTTGTTTCTTCTTCACGTCGCGACCACTATGTCTGTCGCGTCGTGATTGCTGTAGCAATTTGATATTTTGTATTTTGCTCTTTGGTTTGTAGCGTTACTTCCTCAGGTTTGGATGTTTTCTCAAAGTTTCTCGGTTCTTGATTTATTCTTGTTTTAGATCTTGAATTCACGCAATCTGAAATAAACTGATAATATTTGTTAGATAATAACAGTTCATCTTATTTCAGTGATTGTCACATACAAAAATATATTTTTCAACAATATCTAAGTTTTTGAAATAGCTTTACATTTACATATATGTTATGTATATGACATGCTAAAACAAATAATAGGAAGCCATTTCAAAGAGTATGGTGTTATTTCATAATGTACACACGATGTCTTTTAGGTAAAATGAGAAGTCATGTCACTTTAAACATATGCTAAAACTGAAATAGCAAGTCATATTAGTCAAAGTATACATTTTTTCAAAAAGCGGTAGTGTACATTGTAATGTCCAAAATTTTAGAGTAAATTTTAAAAAAAATTAGAAAAACATTTTAAACAATTATTTATCATTTTATTTAAATCCTTAAAAAACTTAAACATTTTCCAATCATCAAAACATTTAACTGTCAACACAATTCAAAATTAGTGAAAGTCACTATCTAATAAAAGTCAAATCAACACATAATCCCCAATAGAAGCTGCACCTGTGTGTACACATCACGCTTTGCCATCACCCACACTTGAAGTACCTGAAGAAATGATTTAATAGGGAAAGAATAAGCACACAGCTTAGTGAGTTCCAACATATACACGGCATGTCAGTCCCACATACCCTACCCCTATCTGAAAGAATACAACATCACATCACATTAAACCTTAGTCTATGCCACGCTCTACATTGAGCCGTGTCATATTGCTCAGAACCTCGAGCCATGTATACAAGTCTTGCTCTGTGTGTAACACCCCACTTTTAAAGAAAACATCCTTATTTAAATGAATATCAATAATTAACATTTTGAAAAACATTCAAAAACATTTTACATCGATTCCTAGCGTAGATCCTCAGATAAGCAGCATCAGTGTGTATCCGTCATGCCTAGCCGTCATTTTCACCTGTATAACCTGAAATGGTAATTTAATAGGAAAAGGATAACCACACGGCTTAGTGAGTTCCAACATCTACACAGCATGTTAATCACATGTACTCAACCCCTATAGGAAAATATAGCTATTTATCACACATAACCTGCTCTACCCAGTACGTCGAATTATAGTCTTTTACTCAGCATTTCGAGCCGCGCATACTCTGTACGTCGAGTCATGCGTATCTGTTCAGTAAGTCTAACTCCTCTGCTTAGCCCTTAGAGCCGCGCATACCCTGTACGTCGGGTCATACGTATCTGCTCAATAAATCAAACTTCATTGCTCAGTACGTCGAGCCACCCTATATATCTCAATTTGTCACCCCCATATTATCCACATGCTAGACCTAAACATGTCTAGTACTAACTACAAACACCATATCCCAATTCCCAACCCATACAGCTATCACAGGAAAGTGTATTATCAATAAAATACACACAGCTTGGTATTACACATAAACATCTTATAAGCACACAACACTACAGTAAAGCACACATAACCTCTACACAATGTAGTGAGAAACTCACCTGGCTGTAGTTGACTATAGCGTTTATCTTTGTTTTGTATTCCCTCTTTAACTGTTAACACAGTAAAACACTTATCACTCTTTAACTCTTAGTGATATCATAGTTGTATTATTAAACTCTTCCATAATTCCAATATGATACCTCATGATTTATCAAGTAAAGAACGGCCAGGTAGAAGATTAGATGGGGTGGCATGATCCTTTCAGCATTTTAGCCTTTCGGAAAATCCAACAACCAGATCCCATGTAATCGGCCTAGGCACCGCCCTCGTAAGTAAATCATTTGGTATAATTTCTGGAATTACGAATAGTATAACCTCCACATTTCATAGTTTAACATTTATAAACTATTAGGGAAATGCGATAACGATTACTCACTTAAGATTGACGCTTTCGCAAAGCCTTGACACGCTTCTCGTTCCGCTCTTCCAACACTTCCCGGGCACCTCGTTACTAGCTACCGCTCGCTCTTAACTCCTCCCGACCTATTTTTCCCCACCAGAACACTTCTCGATATCGTAAGGTTGTCTGGTGTTTGTTGTGGGTTGAAATAAAGAAGTTGAGCCTCTATTTATAGGGCTTGAAAACACTATTCATGACGTCATCACGACGTCATCACGACATCATCGTCACTATTCATAAGGTAAGCGCTTACTTCATTTCTCGGGGTACTATTCACGCCGGAGTTACTATTTACGCCGGAGTTACTATTCAAAACGTTTTTTTTTATGAAAAAAACGGTCGTTACACTGTGCATCTTACCATCTACTCAATACCTTGATTCGTACATGCAAGTGTTACTCTGTGCATCATTCTTGGAAAATCTTGCTATGTACCACATTGCTCAGTTCGTCGAGGCACCCTATATTGCTTAGTATGTTAAGCCCGGAACATTTACATGCCAACCCTACTACCACACTCACACACGTACTAAACCTCCCCATAGCCTAGCACCACATACCTACACATCAACACACACTAGACATTCGGACAGCCTAGTACTTCCCACACACATCTTGTAAGCACACACGAGCTACAGTAAAGCACATATAACATCCACACAATGTAGTGAGAAACTCACCTCGAAACAGGGTCCCACCAAGCTCCACCCACACACCTTATACTCATATAAGGTATATTAACTTACTACCAAGTATACTAACTAAACCTTGCCATATTTAGATACTTGTAGTATTATTTTAGTTATTAAGTCCCATTTTAGCTTTTAACTCGAAACAAGGAATCTGATTATAACCCTTTAAGCCCATCCTAAACCCAACCAAACTAGGATCTTTTTACTTAGTCACTTAGTTCATGGTTCTAGGATTCCAAAGATGTAAGGCCCTCACTCTAACCATTTTTATTTTATTTTCTAAGAATTAACCAAAATCAGGTATCAAATATGTCCAAACTCGGACTAGGTTGCAAAGCTTACCATTTCCAACCTAGTAAGAGTAATCTATAAATTCAGGGAACAATTAGGCATAAATATACCCTAATAAAAGGCTAAATGCCATAGCCTAGTGTCATTTTCATTCTCCAATAGGTTTGAGTAAATTTAACAAGTGGACTCAACAGTTCAGTCAATGAGCTGGACCAGACCCCAAAGAATCAGTCCAAGCTGCCAATGGGCTAAGAACTGGGTTTTGAAATTTGGTAAGCACAAACTAGACTTTCAACCTGAGCTAATGCCACCGACCTTACCCTTTAAATGATCCTTGTATAATTTTTAAAGATGTTTCAAAGACAGATGACTTAATCTGTCAAGATACGGGACCAGTCAGTGAAAATTGCCAATTTCACATGACCTAGGGTTTGTATCAGCTCAAACTCTTCTGAGGGAAGAACTATATGCCAAGACCATTTCCTGGATATATGACTCGACCCAAACGGATTCAACCATGTTTTTATATGATTTTCTTAAATGGACCCCAAATCAAGCACTTTCCAATAATCACATCAACACACTAAGATTAGGGTTTTCAACCCTAACCCCATAAAGACCTTTCCATTAGGACATCAAGGGTATGAATGGATTTCAAAGGACACTAAAAAATCAGAAAAAATCACATGCACTCTTTAAGCTAACAATCGTGCCACGATAACTCATACACTTAAGACTGATCTCTATAAGATTGCAACACATAAAATCATAAACTTGCTAGATTAGGTTCAATACACGTATCACTTGTGTATATGCTAGGCAAGCGTTCGAACAACTTCAAAAACGGACAGCCAAGGGGTTGTGTTTTTCATATCCTAACACTACCACCGCATGCAACAGGATTTTATTGGTTTCATGGTTGCATTTTCAATAGCAATCCACATCAAACAGATAAGAACACTTACGATTATGCGAAAGACACCATTCCGAAACTTTCTTGATCTTTATCCTCATCTTTTCCTGCTGTCCACGTCTTTGCTGTTGCTGCTACTTGGCTTTCTCGACCTTGCAAACCCGCTAACCCAAAACTTACAGCTCTCCATATACTTGATGATTTTCTTCTCTTAATTGCATCCTCTCCGTTTCTTCTTCTTTACAGCAACACGATCCCACTCTCTCCACTGCCTTGATCACTATTCTCCTTCTCTCACACTCACACCTCTCTTTCTTTCTTTCTCTTCTTGGAAAACACAAAAACAGAAATTGGAGGTGGAATTCGGCACAAAGGAATCGATTTAGGGTTGGTACGCGTCAATTGGACTTAAAAGAATTTGAATTTGGGATCAACATGGAGTTTTGAAAGTTAATGGAGGCCTTAATGTCGGCCTACTCTCTTTGTCGTTCAACAGGAAGGAAAAAATGAATACCCCATGCAATTTGAGTTTTTAATACATTATCCCTCTATTTTGATCTTATAACTTTAATCAGGGAGAATTTTGTTTATATCCTTATAAACTTACATAATTACTCTTATATCCTTGTAAAATTTAAAATTACATGTATATTCTTATGAAACTTATAAACTCACATAAATACATAATTTAACTCTATTTAAACTTTTTAAAAATTAAAAAAATTATTTAAATTGATTTTTATTATTAATATTGGTTGATTGCATGTCAAATTTTGGATTTATGACTCTTACTCTGTTCAATCGATCGATATCTAGGGTAATATTTTGGATTTGATACTGACTTCAGGTCGATAACAACTCCAAACGAGTGAGTTGAATTTGTTATCGATCGACATTTTAAAAGTAGCTATCAATGGAATATGAATTTTGGTTGGTGAAATAAATGACGAATATGGAATGATGACAAGATGTCGAATTTAGAATTTAGGACCCAAACTTTGTTCAATCGGTTAATATCTCTGCTACATCCAGATTTTTATTGATATGTTTGGGATAATTGGGAGAAGGGTAATATCTTAATGTTATAAGTTAAGTAGTTTTTTAATAATAAAAAATCAATTTAAAGACCCGTTCCTGGGTACTATTTTTAATCCAAGTTAATTTCTGTTTTAAAAAAGATAGTGGCATTACCACCTATAGGTAGTCACACTAAGTGAGGGAAGGAGTGGAACACGGGTTGAGTAGCAATAGCGCCGCTAACTCATTAGCATAGTGACTCTATGCGTCGGTGACTGGAAACCCTACTTTCGGGTTTTTGGCACCTATTTAAAGGCTCCAACCTTTACGGTTCGCACTTTTGACGAACTACTAAGTGCTTGGGCGACCCTAGACGGCAATATCTCTCTCTCTCTCTCTCTCTCTCTCTCTCTATCTTCACATTTTTCTTGCTTTTTGCAAGGTCTTTGAAGGAAGGAAGGAGCTTTGGGTGTGAGAAGGCTACACTCATCAGTTGTGTTGGTTTCCCATGTGATTTCAGAGCTTTGATAAGCACTTCTAGCCGTGAATCTTCTGAGTTTCACGTTTGGGTTAGAGTTTTCGATCATTAATGGTATATTGAGTCTTTTGAGATGTGTGGGTGGGATTGGAAAGATTCCAGACCCCAAGATCCGACCTTGGACACTTCTCTGTTGTCCTTGAGCCGTGATTAGGTCATACTTGGTCCCTATTCAGGTCATGCACTGGTGTAAGGTCCCAAAAATATGTCCAAATGGAAAGTAAGAAGTAAAGGCATAATTAATAAGTAATTATTCATATCTTGAGCAAAAAGGGTATTTTGGTAATTCTAATTACTAAAATAAAATGAAAAGATTTATATATTCATTAAGGATGCAGTGTATGAAGTAGGTTATAGTCATAAGTAAGAAGTATGAAGAATAAAAAGAAAAAGGTGAGCAAAAAGTATAAAATGACCAAAAAGGGTATTTTCGTCATTTTGAAGTATTTAATCTCGTAATGAGATTTTTGTTTGTTAGTATAACCCTAATATATATATTAAGTCTATAAGTGGGGCAAAACTATAAAACTTTGATGTTTCAAGAATTAAAGTTAGTTTTGTGCCAAAAGTGAGAAGTATGAAAGTCTAGGGACCAAATTGTCACTTCCTCATTGTTGTGAGGTATAAAAAGATGGGAACAATCCCATTTCATTCATTGGAACGTGAATGCAACAGGAAGAGAGGGAGAGATGGCGACTCTGGATGATTTCGTGAAGGTTTTGAAACTAGCAACGTTATATGATCAAATTCCATGAATTCCTAACTCACATAAGGTAAGAATCACTCAATTCTAGCAAGAAAACCCGTTTGTGGGTATGAACCAATTCTTGATTTATGGGGGGAAGGCTGTTCCTAATGATCCCATGTGTTTAAATTGTGTTTATAGTCATCTCATGATCACTATCTAACATATGGATAGTTTCGAATCATGGTTTGATGAATTTGATTCATATGAACCCTAGAAATTGGGGGTTTAAGATCATGATGTTAATTTGATGTAATTAAGTAGTTATAATGATACTTATGGATGAAAGAAACCCTTACAAGTGGTTTCCTAATGATTCCACGCAATCAAGAAGAAGTTGGAACGAAATGGTAATTGGAAGGATGGAATGGAATTGGTGATTCCATGATGAAACCCATAAAAATAGACAATTGGAGTCATGACTTGGTAATGAATGAAGTATGTTTTGGGTTGTAAAACCCCTAATTTAGCTCCCTTCATTTTATATATGTATATATAGAAGTTAGAAAGAAATGGACTATTGTATTAGAATCGATGTGTACATGAGCTTCCTTAGAGCTCTTGTGACATCCTGTCGTCTTAACCATTAAGTCATGAACTAAATAAGACTTAATGGGATTTCAAATATGTTCTTGACATGTTAGAAGGCCAATAAAACGTATTGGTAAAGTTTGGAAACAAACGGAACTAAGAAATGAACTAAAGTTGCAAAGAAAGAACAAAAATTTGGAGCTGAAAATCTGGTATGTAGCATCACACGACCCCGTGTGATGCTTCACGACCCCGTGTGATTTAGCCTAACAAGTAATCCGAGAGCATGTCAGTCCTACACGACCCTGTGTAGTCTTACACGACCCGTGTGACCTGAATTCATGAAATTCACTTCCATTATTGCCCTATTCGTGTAGTTTAATCCCCCAACTCCTAGTATAAGCATAATATAATGTGAAAACATGAAAAATGAGTATAGTAGGACATGGGTTAAGTGGTCTTTACAAGTTTTAAGACATAATATGTTTTAATAAAAATTTTAACAAACTCCTTGGGTAATTAAGGAGTAAAAATTCATGGAATGGAATGGACATGGAATGGAGTAACCCTAGTTAGACTTCTCTAACTAGCCAAGGTGAGTACATGTAGCTTTTACCCATTTTGAGATATATGGTAAATATTATGAAATATTTATTTATGTTTTCTACATGAAGAGATGAATATGTGTTAATACTTATATTATGTTGATAAGTATATGTAGGATAATGATATTGGTGTTCTAATGAGAATACCATATTATGAATAGTATATAAATGATAAGTAAGATATAAATAATGGTATAAGAATTTGTATTTGGCTTGTAGCCATAAAATACATAGAAGTAATAATGATATGGTAGAAAGAGTATATGTAAAAGTGATAGAATGTTATGAAAAATAATAAGTTAGATGGGGATATAACTCTCCATAAATAATGAATAATGTTGTAAAGTATATATGTTGGCACATAGCCTTAAAATGTATATAAAGTGACATAAATGAAGAAATAAAGCATTGGGAGACATAATTCTCCATCAATATTGAGTAATGTGGTAAAATATATGTGTTGGGATATAACATTAAAAGGTAGTATTAATGAAATAGATGAAGAAGTAAAGTATTGGGGGACATAACTCTAATCACGAAATGAGATGTGATGAATTAGTGTAATCGAGGATGTAACCCCTCGTGGTAAGGGTATAATTAAATAAAGTGATTATATTGTGCGTGTGTGTGTGTATATATATATATATATATATATATATATATATATATATATATATATATATATATATATATATATATATATATATATATATATATATATATATATATGTTAAAGTGATTGGCATATAATGTAAGACATGAAGATAATATATGCATGCAAAGAAGCAGTGGAATGTATTGACATGAAATACAATAGTTATGAGATTAACACATTAAAGGTGAATTGTGTAAATAGCATGTAGAGACTATTTATCTAATTGCAGCATTAGGCGTTATGAAGGTTGAGTCTGTTAGCTAAAGATGAAAGTAAAAGTAATGTAGTCTGAATCTGGATCTTACCTGCGAGAAGGGGGATCAATCAGGATCTTACCCTCTCGAAGGGGGATCAACTAGGACCTTACTCTTCTAAAGGGGGTCAGAAGACACTACTAAGATGTTATTTCCCCTCGCGAAGTAGTTGTCTTTAGCATGCCCTTATGGTTGGATTTGTTCTATACCATGAAGGGAGATGAAACTAGCACTCCCTTATGGTTGGTTGTTCTGTGCCATAAAGGGAGATGATATTAGCACACCCTTATGGATAGATATGTTCTATTCCATGAAGGGAGAGGAAACTGAGTATGTCACACCCCGACCGACGGTGGAAACGCCGAGGTTGCGACGTTACAATTAGAACCATAGTCAACAACATATAAATGAACATTACATGTTATAAAATACTTGAATATTAAAATGATATTACAACGTTTCACAATTCTTGTGACGACAAATGAAATTATTCGTACAACTATAAAATCTTATTAAGGTTGATTTTCCTTCTCCGGTTTCTAGTTACCTGAGAATACATACATTAAAACAAACGTCAACAAAAATTTTGTTGGTGACTTCTACAGGTTTTTGACTCCGAGTGTTTCGTAAATGGATATTTCAGGAAAGAGGTTTTATAATTGTTATAGCAATTACAAACAGGTTAAACAAAATCCCATTCGTGTTTATGAGTATATATATATATATATATATATATATATATATATATATATATATATATATATATATATATATATATATATATATATATATATATATATATATATATATATATATATATATATATATATATATATATAGTAAAAATTTAATTACGATCATTTATCAAAATCATATCTTCAAAGAGAACAATCGGGGCTATGTCGAGTTAATAACCGAGCTGTGACTAATTCCAGCCTCCTATTCAAGCACAAAATAAAGTAGTGCTTACAAACCACACGACGGTTCATCACATCGTGGAAACAAAATAAGAAGTTATCGTCCGGTTAGGTCTCGTCAGACGTGTGGGCTGTAGCTAGCAACCGCGGACCGGGGTGTCAACCCGTATAGATCTATACACAACAACTTTCGCTCGCACAAGGATTAACGGTTATTTCGGAGGACTTGCTAAGATTATATCTTTAGCTGATGAACAAATCTCGCATAGTGATCCCAAAACAAAACACAAGTGAAAATCAAAGTTTTCTATAATAATAACTTTGAATTAAACGGTTTCGATACAAACAAAAGTTCATTTAGTTCAACATTTCCCTCGTAAAACTTATCGTAATTATAAGTAATTTGATAATTCGATCGACCAAAACATAACAGAAAATATCACAGAAGCAATCGTAATTTCAAATATAGTTTATAGATCATAGTCATAAACGAAATTACTTATAACGATAACTTCTAAATTGTAACATTTCAACTTGATATTTATATGTTAATATGATGAGAAACGTATATCAACACTTCGATCGTAACTTAACAATATGAAATTTTACGTCATTGATTTGTAATATAATTTATCTTGTTACTATGTATTCTCCCCCAAAACATAGTTTAAAACATAAAAAGGGGATGTAGAAAACTCACTTTGATTGCGTAACGTTAATAAATGACGATGTCGAGATGAGCTTGTCTTCGCTTCCTCACGAGAAATCGGCTTTTCAGGTATCTAATTACATATAGATATGTATTATTACATTAACTATAACTTATATCTAACCTAATCACAGGCTTTTCTTAGCGACGAATGAAATAATAAACGAAGGATATTGTTACCTATAGGTGAGGATTCAAGATTGTTGAAAGATGAAAGGTGAAATGTCTTCTGTTTAGGCTGAGAATATATGAAAAGGGAATGAATAGAAGTAAGCAGAAGTATGTAGAGGTTGAAAGTTCGAGATAGTTGTGAAGCGAAATATGAAGGCAGACGATTGGTTATATAAGTGGTGAAAATGCAAGTGGTTCTATAACTTGTTTTATGAATGATTTCAAAGTTTATCTAGTTACTTTCCAACTAGATTCTAATTGGCTGGTTACATATGAATTTTACCTCAAAACCAATAGGAATTTGTTGTGCTCTCATTTGCTTTCTTTCACAAAAGTTACAATTTCTACCCCTTAAGTACCAACCAAAGTTACACTTCCTACCCTAGGACTTTGAGTTTGCGGTCAAGAGTATTAAGCCAGGAATGATATTTTCGGTTAACTTGGCAGTTTGGTTTTAAAGAGTAAGTTACACGAATGGTCCATGAGGTTTGATGTAATTTACATATTTGTTTACTTTTAGTTATATATATACATAAGTTTATTTACGAATGAAGATATTAAGAAGTTTGTATATTTTATATTCTCAAATGTTTGGTCTTATAAAATTGTGCATCGAAATGTTCTAATTACTCTCGTTAGTATTGTTATAATATGATTTTTACGTTTTAGTTAGTAATTATTTGCACGTTACGTCATTTCGATAATTTGATTTATGGTTCGTCATTTTAGTTATTAAGTACACGCGACTTTTAGAAATACTAAATACGCATTTGTTACTCATGGCAAAATAGAAATTTCGTTCGCGAATTGAAAGTTCCATTACTTCAAGTCGCATTTTAGTCATAATAATATTTTCGTTGTCAATCGTTTTCTATATGATCGTTACCACGAAACCGGTTTTAATTTTTGGATTTATATAATGGATTCACAAGTCTTTATTAAAAGACTTTTTCTACGAAAGCGTAACTAATTTGTTACGCACATATATACACTATCGACTTCTTTTCTCGTAATTAATATAAATTTCCATATTCGTTATGTCGTATTTTTACCATTTGTTACAGAGTACACTCTCACGGATGGCTTAATTTGATTCCGATGAGGGAAAAGAATACAGAGTTACCTATAAATAAACATGAATAGAAAGAAATTATGATTCAAAATTGGTTCAAGTTTATTTATATATATGTGATGATATTCAGTTATACGAGTTGTGTTGTATGTGTGGAGGTATACGTAGTGACATAAGAATCCTTAAAAGGATAAATATATTGATACTAATTATATGCATATATATTAAAGATATATGCATGTTTGAAGAAGTCATCTATATGACTTAATAGATAATGTATGATTTACTGGTATATATGTTATATATGTTGAAAGTATGAGCATTAATAATTAAAAAAGAGTCGTTATAAAGACTCAATGGTTAGGGGTTACTTGTGTAACATATGTGGTAACGGTTGTGTATTCAACCAGTAAGTAAGGAGTTAATAGTGTATAAATTTTTGTGACAACTAGAGCATGGTGTACAATATGTATGTTTTATGTAAAATAGATTATTAGTAAACGTAATGTTGTGGAGTTATATTCCACAAAGCGGTGAGTAAAGGAGGGAAAAATTGAGTATAAGTAAAGGTGAATCTATTAATGAGATTTCACAAGTAAACAATATTCAAATGAGCGTTTGTATAAACATAATACGAATCCAAATTCATGTAACTCACAAGACTTTATAGTCTTACGTATGTGTGTTTTATGATGTCTATTCCAGGTATACAAGTATTAAAGAAGATGAAGTAAAATGATGTAATTATGGAATTGAATGTATTTGTATTCAATTATTATATTATGCGTAAGTCTCTGTTCACTGTTGTGGTTGTGTTGATATTCAGTTTGTGACTTCCCGTATTTTCGTTACATGTGATAACAAAAATAATAATAATAATAAATCACGGGTGTCACAACTGGATTGATGAAGTCACCCTTGCTTAGAATCTAGTGTTTGGATTGAGGAAATGCATGGGTCATGCATGTTCGTGAGAATGCGTGATTAGACATGTCTCTGGTTCCAAGATCAAGTTTTCTGGAAATCCTTGAACGACGGTTGAACTGATTAACTGCTTATTAGAGAAAACGGGTTTTCCGGAGATAGCGTCGCTACTATTCGTAGGTAGCGTCGCTAACTCCTGAGGGATCCGGTAATCTGACCTTGCGGTAGCGACGCCACTAGAGCATGGTAGCGCTGCTATCGACTCTCACATGGACTTTTGGTTGTGTGTTGACCTTTTGACAATAGAATTTGATGGGTTAGTCACACCTTGTGGCCAAACCAGTGAGGGGTGTGGGATTGTGGTTGATATGGTCGTGTATTCTGGATTTAGGTAATGCGGCAAGTGTAGGGTGGGATTTTAGCAGTTACCGACACATGTTTGATTCATGTGAGTGTCCTCGCCTTAGTGTATGATGTTGCATGCTTAGGCAACTTGTGTGTTTACTTACAGTTATTTGATTTGTTCTTATAGTTGTTGTGTGGTTTATGTTTGGGTAGCTCAGTACTGATGTGTGTACGCGTATATGTGTTATATCATGGGTAGGACAGAGGCCTGTTCCCATTGGTGTTGTATCATGGGTAAGGCTGATACCAGGAACCTATAGGTGTTGTATAATGTGTAGCACCGGATCCGTGTCCCATAGGTGTTTTATCATTGACGCCCATATGTGTTGCATCATGAGTAGGATCGGGCCGCTTTCCGAGGACTAATTGTTGAATGCATGTTGTATGTATGGTATTTAGGTAACTCAATAAGCTTTAAACTTAACCGTTGCTTTTAAAATGTTTTTAGGTACATCGGTTTACAAAGGGAATGGCAATGTCTGATGGCGGCGCATCGCATGCATGCGACACTTTATTATGACATTTTATGATGATTTTTATGTTATGGTTTTAGACACATTTCACTATGGTTGATATTGATTTTATTTAGTCATGGTTTTTCCAATTAAAATGTATTATGTTTTACATTAAAAAAAATTGGTTGAAAATTGGATCTTTAGAGTTGTAATGTTTTTAATCTTAGCTAATTACTAGTTTTTAGTATAACTAGTGGGTATCCCGTGCTTTGCACGGGGCTAGGGGAAAAGGAACTTTTTTTTTTCTAAACTGGTTGTTTTGATCTTTGTTAAAATAAATCCAAGTTATTCTTGTAGACAGGCATGCTTCTAATACTGCATCCATAAATCAAAACTTCCTGGAATTATTTGGATAGCTATTTACACTATTGCCATTCCAAATTTGAGACTATTGTGCTTCAACTGCAAGGGTTTCAATTGCTATTATCAGTAAAAAATAATACAAGTACATTGCTATTAAATGTAAAGAATAAAGTACATTGCCCATATTGAAGGCGAGAGTGAAGTATGTTGCTATATTTTGTAGTTAGCACATGTAAGTTGATGCTAATGGAAAACATACCAATCACGATAGCATATGTAGTTTGGCAACACGACCCTACTATTTGTTTCCATGCAAATCCAATCCCGAAAACCCAAGTTCACTCATTGTCATTTTCCAATCAAGCTAAGATTACATCCGCAATCACGTGTCACTGTAATTAAGAATCAAATATACATGTTCAACAATAAGTAAAATATGGAATATTAATAAAAAAATGGAAAGTACATTGCTATTTCTAGCATTTATCAAGTATGAGGCCATGAATCTGCTTCAGATCAGAATTTCACATGTGAATGGGAAGGATAAACTTAAGTATTCAAGCAAGTTGGAAAATTAATGAAAATCAAGTATTTAAAAGGTAAAAAGAAAGATAAATGAAAGGAGGAAACGCACCATGTGGAAGGAACTCTGTTTGGGCATAATGTATTTACGACTGAAACAGTTAGAAATATTCTTCGGGTTTAAATGGTCCGTGGCTGCCCGAAGCTCCTTAAATGTATACCTCCTTAAATGACCCAAACATACCTCAGGATCATATTGATCTGCATAACATATTATATAACCTTGTTTACCTTTAAAAAACAAAAAATATGATGAAAATATATGAAAAAGATTAATGACTAACCATTAACATCAAAGAGAATCTGTTGATTTTTTCTGTATTGCCACTATATGAGCAACGCAACAATCAAGGTTATTACACAAAACTCTGCAGTCTTTTGTCATCTGTAGTGGTTGTGTTAAGTACAACCTTCTTCTTTCTATAAGCAATTTCAAACCACAACTGTTATCAAATTAAACCGTCATGGAAGTTAGTTTAAAAAATGTTGCACCTACTTCAATCTAAAGTTCATATATGGTAACTGTTGAATAGTAGAAATAAAACCACGGTCTTCATATAAAGTTCCATCAATATCCTCAAAAAGAATTACGGTTTTAATTCTATTTTGAAAAGAGGAAATTTTGTTCCCTTTTTCAATTGGTTTAACATTTTCTGAATATTCATCGTCTGATAAAGGTATTTGGGTTTTCGTGATTGGGGACAGAACTGGAAGAACATACAAATATTCAAACAAATTATTTCATAATCATGCATAGTATATAAAATTAAAAAAGAAAAAAGAATTTTCAAACCATTTAAGCCAGTGTGACTCTACAGCTTCCCCAAATTTTTGCTTCACTTGGGCACCATTTCTCCAATCAGATGTATTCACCTGAATATTTTCAATTTTTCATCATTAAAGATTCATTCATATGAATTTCAAGATTTTCAAATAATTATATATTAGCATACCTGAATAACTTGAAAACATTGCTCTTTTGCACATTCATAAATAGCAGCAGATTTACCACTCTGGGAAAAAAAATAAAACATAAAAAATTGTTTGATTTAAGAAACTATTTAGGGTTAAAGAAAGAAGGGGCATACCCCAACTGGGCTGTAACTAAGAGGACATTTTTTAAACCACTTTCTTCATCGGTTGACTCTGAATCAGAGTCAGTTAGAGAGTAGTTAAGGTCAACACCTTGCATGATCCAGTTATCATTATTGGTAGGAAATTTATTGGTGGTTGAGCCTTTTTCATGCCATATGTGTAGCCATTCGTTAAGAAACTTCACAGATTCATTGTTTCCACATATCTGCACATCACATGACAAATTGATTTATATGATAATTAAATGTCTACTTCCATTTCTAATAATCATCTACTTATAACTGGGTAGATTTTTCAATGTACAATGCCTTAATAAGATATAATTTGAAAGTGCATTTGTGGTAATAAGAAGAAATGAAAGTACAACGCTATAATAAAAAAATCTTAGATAGTACATTGATATTACTTGCATTTAGCCCCCCAAAAAAAATCTAAATGGAATCATATAAGATAAGATTACCATAACAATGTTGTTTTCCGTGTTGAGTATTGATCAAGAAGCATTACCATAGGCTTGCCATCAAAGTCAGCAGCTTTTTGTTCCATTTCCCGTGGAGTAAAATTGTCCATTGATAAACTAAACAATAAATATACAAAACCCAGATTCTCGTTCGGAAAATTTACCTAAAAATCCATATGGGTCTCTCCAATTTGGTGAAATGTTATGAACAAAACTGGGGAGATTTGAAGTAATTTGGATGGGTTAAGACCCTTTTCTCAAAATTTTCAGGGGATTTGGGAAACTTTCGGTCCTTGGATTGCTGAGTAAGGTTTAGCATCCAAGTACTGAAAATTTAAAGCGTTCGTCGACTGGTTCAAGAGGAATTTTGACAATCTTAGCTGCTGCGGCTGGTCGTATGTGCTTCTTTTATTACAACCAGAAATTGCACACATGCAAAGGGGTAGAACCGACAGACGATGAGTAATCAGCCAGAATTCGATACACAGGCACAACGCAAAACACAGAGGAAGAGTCAAAGAACGAAGAAACCGAAGAAAATGAACCTTACCCAAAATGTTTAGAATCTGGATCGACATATTGAACCGACACGTTTAATTGGGAAGTAGGAGGCGACGCCTTAGGTGGTTCAACCAAAGTTGGAGTGACGATGGAGGCGGCAGAAAGGGTTGACGCCGGCGGAACGGGTCGAAGAGTTGGAAGAGATGAAAGAAAACTCTTGAGAACGGAAGTAAAGAAGGCGGTGGGAAGGGGTGGTTCTGGAAAGAAGCAGAAGAAAGTCTCGAGCGGTGGAAGGGAAATGAGTAGGGCAAAAGATGGGATCCGAACCCGGATGGGGGATCCAACCCGGCATAAAGATCCGCGTGACAAAAAAAACGTTACATGGGATACACAAAAACACGGGAATTAAACAAAGTATATAATTACGAAGTTCCAAAAAGAAAAACGAAACATCATAATTTAGTTCCGAAAGGCTAACACCAAGCCATCTTCCTTAATACCCTAACTTGTTTTAAACTCGAGGATTATTATCAACATAAATTTTAGCGTTGACCGTCTCAAAGCGTAAAAGTATGTTTAGACAAAACAAAAGTAGGGTAATGTACAAAATTGAAGTACCCGTGATACTGAATGTATGGCCCTTAAAGGATAACAAATAGAAATGAAGGTGCTTTATGGAAGTATGTTTAAAATAGAGACCGTTTCTTGCAAATTAACAATAGTATGAAAGTCAATGAGAGACTTACAGCTGGCAAAAAGACAATTAACGTTGGCCCCAATAAAGAAGTGACAACTGTCAACAGGAGACTAGACCCTGACTGAAGTCATCTTCAGTAAAGACACTCATATATATATATATATATATATATATATATAAATATATATATATATATATATATATATATATATATATATATATATATATATATATATATATATATATATATAGATAACGGCAAATCTATCTTACTCCTACTCCTAAACTACTCCTTGTTATGTTAGTGCCAGTGTTTGAACCCATGACCTCCTTGTTAGTAATCACCTTGTTAGCCAAGTGGGCTAGCCCCAACTTGTAAAGACACTCATTCAAATCAAACATAAATACACCATTCATCTGGGTTTTTTTACCAATATAAAAAAACATATTAATCATGTTATTATTATTATAAAATTATATTTTTAATTTAATATCGCAAAAAGTTATCATTTGTGACAATTATATTATATTTATATAGTTTAACAATATAATTATAGGGTATTACCAACTATTTTTCTTAAATTAAAAAAAGAAAGATGATTATTACTCTAACGGGGCTTTAACTTAAAAAAACACTAAAAGAATTATATCTAATTAATTTTAAATAATATTTTACTGAAAATTTCCGATATGAATATACTATCAGTTAATTATATTTTGGAAAGCATATTGTCTACACAAAAACAATGCATGTAAGAACTTTACAAGGAAATGATAAACAGAATTGATAAATAAATATAAGGGTTAATGACTTAAGAGGGTAATTATTTTTTAAAATGTTCATATTTAGGTAACAATATTTTTTGTTCACATTTACCCATTTAACTTTTTATATCTGTTCAAAAAAAGGTAATATAACCGGTTGGTGTGAGTTTTCCCGGTCATATTATGCCTTTTTGAACATGTATAACAAGTTAAATGAGTAAACATGAGCAAAAAAAACATTGCTATCTAAATGTGAACATTTTGTGTGTCTCATAAGTTGAAAATAGAATGTTCACATTTAAGTAACAATTTTTTTTGTTAATATTTACCCATTTTACTTGTTATACATGTTCAAAAAAATATAATATGACCGAAAAAAACCCCCACCAGTCGATCATATTACAATTTTTTGAACAGGTACAACAAATTAAATGGGTAATGTGAAAAAAAAAATATTGTTACGTAAATGTGAACATTTGAAAAGTAAGTTACCCACTCAAGTCATTAACATTAAATATAAATATCAAATGCACCAATTCTAATTTTTAATTAATGGAGTTTATTATTATTATTGAACGACAAATCTAATCATATTTAACATACTCCTAAACTACACATTAAATTTCACCTAGAATGAGAGCAGCATCTGATACCGCTGGGCTAGAAGCCCTTTGGTAATGGAGTTTTATTACTTAATATAAATTTATAACATAAATTAGATTCTGATATTTAAATTATATTCCCTAAATTAATTACATGAAAATATTTTTTATGTTTAATTTCCGAATAAAACTTGGATGCACAACCGTGTTCCCTTCGAAACGTTTTAAAAGGAACGACTAATAATTAATTTTTAATGTACATAATTACTTAAAAAGTTATATTATTACCCTATAATATATATATATATATATATATATATATATATATATATATATATATATATATATATATATATATATATATATATATATATATATATATATATATATATATATATATATATATATATATATATAGGGAAGGGTTCAAATGAGAACCACTAAAAGGTTGAGAACCGTGAGAACCACTAATTCACAATTTAATAAAAACTTACGTTACAGTATTCACAGTTTAATAACTACAAATTTTATTATATTGTGAATATTGTAAAACGTATTAAAAATAACGAAATTTATTAACTTTGATGTATTTTCACATAATAAACAAGTGTGAAAAAACAAAAAAAACGAAAAAAAAACATAATTCTTAATGTGTGAATATTGGTTCTCACGGTTCTTAACCTTTTAGTGGTTCTCATTTGAACTTATTCATATATATATATATATATATATATATATATATATATATATATATATATATATATATATATATATATATATATATATATATATATATATATATATATATATATATATATATATATATATATATGTGTGTGTGTGTGTGTGTGTGTGTGTGTGTGTGTGTGTGTGTGTGTGTGTGTGTGTGTGTGTGTGTGTGTGTGTGAAAATTGTGGATGATACTTGTTAAATGTGATTTTTGCATGGTATCATCTACGAAAATCATATTTTTTTTGCAAGTGTCCTCTACGAAAATGATGACTTTTTTCAAAAATCTAACAAAAGCATGTACTTTCTAACGGAAGTCTTTATTTGCTTGTAAATTGTACTGCAAAAATGTGTATTTGTACTGCAAAATTTTGACATTCATAGAAAGAGAGAAAAACATGACTTTAAATTGTCCAGATGAGTATGTTGTTGTACTTTGGTGTTTTAGAACGTTATCCATAATTGATATCCATACAGGAAATGTTCATGTATGACATGATGTGTAGGCAAAGTCTATGTAGTCAATGTTTATTTATTCTTTCTTCCTTAATAGAAGAAACGATATATGTGTGCCTCTCAATAATTTAATGCTAACATCAAATGCATGGTATTGCTCAGACTGAATTGATAATTGATCAAATTATATAATTTGTTGTTGTCACTACAAATCTTTATCGATACACAATCTTGGCGATTGATGTAACGCCTCATTTTTATGTTGGAGTTATATTCATAGTCACAACAAGTTAGTGATTTTCCATAATTAGTAGGGTTCTTTGGGTTATACACAAGACATGATTTAAGCATAAAATGAAAAAAGGAATATTAAAGGGACTAGTTTATTAACATGTCACCTTACAGTGAGTTAATTAGAAAGAAGAGGGTCTTAGTTTAATTATGTTGTATTTGAATTAGTTAGTAATTATCCCATGGATTAAGGGGTAAGGAAATTAATTAAAAATCAAGATAATCACTAGAAAATCAACCCTAATGGCCAATTACTAGGTGGTACACGTTTACCCTCTCATTTCATCCCCTCTTTCTCTCAACTTATTGATACCCATGGCCTCCCCAATCCATGTGTGCTAGAGTTTTAATTTTTGATACAAAGAAGAGCAATAAGTTGTTATTGTTGTTGGATTATCGTTACTGGGTGTGAATACTCCAGAGAGATGCTATTTTGGACTTTTAAGCCATCCAACACTAAGTAGAAATCTGGTCTATTGTTCTACAAAAGGTAATACTTGATCTTGTTTATGTGTTGTTTGTTGTTGCTAAAACGTTGCAAGAAGGATGGGTCATAATGATCATGATAACCCAACACTTTAATACACTTAAACTAGTGTATTATTTTATAAAACGTTATGGCATTAAAACACATCTTATAAAAGCTTGCTAATGACATTAAGTCATGTCTTAAAATTTTGGTCCCAAGCAAAAACAAAAATGTTTTAGAAACGTTTATATAGTTTTGGGGGTTATAACTTGATACCAAACATAAACCATAGGAAGCATTAGGAATTTTATAAGAAAAATGTCCCAGAAATATTCTAGCATTTCTATTGAAATTTCGGCCTAACCTTTGAGCAACTAGATAAAATTCATACTGAATCGACTCTAATGTAATAGCCCAAAATACAACTTGGTACATATAAAAACATTGCAATATACCTACAAGAATATTACTAAACCATTAATAAACTCACCCTCAATATATGACAATACTGTCTCGACTAAGGAGCAACTATTATCCAATCATCAATTATATCTATGAAGTCCTATGTGACTTCTATACCTTTCCACTCTTCTATCTAATGCTAGAAAACATGTTCATGAGGTACATGCCATTAAAAAAATATGTTAGACAAACTTGTCACATGAGATACATAGGTTTGGACACAAAACCTTTTTCATAAACCATTGATAAAACATTACTAGAACATAACTATAAGTAATAGATAAGAAGTTCACTTTAACATAATATTCATATGATGCAATAAATGTATGAATAATCACACTAGATGCAAACTAGTACGAATCTATCTCGCATCATAAGTCTATGGAAAACCAAGACACTTCATGTGAAAATTCCTGAACAGTTTTATACCACTTCATAGGTCTCTTTGGGACTGAGCATTCCAAGTAGAATCAATCGAATCCCATTGTAGGGATTTCACAATTTGTCCGGACCATACATGAATCATATGCTTTTCACATTTCATATATGCATGCTTCACCAATATCATTGGGACCGATAAAAAATTCTTTAAAAGCATGCTTTTTCATTTGTAAATCAACTTGTAAACATAAATATATTATTTCCTAGCAATTGCATTTGAATCTTAATACATTTATACAATCAATCAAGTCATTATAAAAACATATACTAGTGAAAACATTTCATTTCATATCATAAAAGACATGATTTCATGCCATAAATCCCATTCAAAAATCCATTTGAATTCACCTGGGGAGACTAGTTAACGATCTAGTTTCAATCCACTTTGCATGTTATATGTCATTGTATCAAAACCATTTATTTATAACAATTTCATTTATCATTAATAAAATATTCTGAAATTTATCATGTCATTTATTAGGTATTTCACTACCTAAGCATTCATTTCATACACCCTTATTCATTACTTTATGCCAGCTTTCCATATTTAGACAACTTACATTGTCAAAAAAATGACCTTATAATTTATCTAGTTGTCTTTCACATAGTTTAACTTTAGTATAATACTAAACATATTACATCTTAAGGGTTTCTAAGTACCATATGCAAGTTAAGTCTTATATTTCAAAAGTAGCAACTTACACTTTTTACCATTTCATTTATATAGAAAAATGCTTCAAATCTCATAACTACGTAATGACTATGTTAACCTAGTCATTCTGTCATTATTCCAAATTTATTTCAATAGTCAGGTATGATTTATAAAGACATGATACTCATTTTTGACATTTTTACCTTTTTCCCACTTTTGACCAACGAACCAAACTCTTACATATTTGTGCTTAGCTCCAAGTTATATAGCTCAAACATGTACCAATAATGTTTAAGATATGTATTAAAATTCATAGGACCTTTTAAACCATTTTTAATTTTGACACTTTTTTTGCCATTTTCTCATTTAGGCATCATACATTCTTAAGTGTGTATTTCTTGAGTTTTATGATGTTATTTAACAACCATATGATTCAAATATGTTTTCAAGTCAATACTAATGCTTGTATATCAAAGCATTTTTTTTTACTCTTTGATGCAGTATTTAGATATTTTGCCGCTAAAATTTATAAAAATAAAAATTATTTTTACTCATCATACTGTTAATCTATTTTTTTTCAAAACCATCCAACAACACATAAGTGTTGTTATAATTTCATTTCATACTCATATGAGCTCGTATTTACCTAAACGATAACCTTTTAGTTTACTAATGACTATTTTGATCCATTTTAGACTTAACCAAAACATCTATTTTCGGCCCAAACTTGGTTATTTCTTTCTTGTATGCCTATGATCATAATAAGGTATTATAATATTCAAGTTTGAGCTCATTTTCCAACTTTTTATTTTTCAAGTTTTAAACAACTTAATTGACATTTTTACCAATTTTAGCAATTTGACCAATTTGAGTAATCACTTGTATGAATTTTCTTGAGTTATTCTCAACCATTTTCAAGTTCACTTATGTTATATTACATATCCAAATATTCTCATTTTCTTATGGTCAATTTTGAAAATTTACTAAATTTGCCTTATTTTAGTCTTTTACATCAAAATGATGTTTTACTTGGTTATTTAACCAAACACTTTCATTTTAACTTAGCATGAACTAGTTATAGCATATTGTTATCCGAAATAGCAATCTTCAACTAGCATCTTGATATTATGTTCCAATTCTTGTATTATGTTAGACTTTTACCAAAAGTCAATTATGTCCCCTTTAGCCACTTTATTATCACTTGGATTATGAGTTCAAATTTCTTGATTTTTTGATGTTTCTAACTCAATATTAATAGTATAATACATACATAAGTTATGATTTCCACTTGATCATGAGATATAGCCTAGTGTCCCAAACAACTTTCTAATATAGTTTGCAATATTTTAATTTATATAACACACATATATATTTGATCCACTTTTGGTTAAAAAAACTCATTATAAATACTTCAACAACCAATTTTCATCCCATGACAAGTTCCTGAAAAACTAGAACACCTAGAGTTATAACTCTTTCAACTTGAAAATTGCCGTTCTTGACTCTTCAATAACATTCACTAAAGAATACATAAAAGTATTCACTTGTAGTGATGTTATTTCATTTTTACCATCCTTTCCAATGTATTTTCATTTCCTTTCAGCACTTTATCCATTTCAAGTGTAACACTTTACTTTGTATTTTAAAACCTTCAAACCATCTTTACAAAGTTTAAGAAATTTCCTAATCTTATGCCTAGAATTTGGAATCCATATTTCATCACCAAGTTTCTGGCGAGTGTATCTATACCATCTTTTAGTTTCATTTAAGTTCATTCATGTCTTTTGTGTTTGCTTCAACAAGTACCAATTCCGTTCCAATATTTTCTAATTCCAATTTCTAATGGCAAGCAAAGTTCATATAATCTATTTCTTATATACAAGAATAATTCCAAGCAATTATATGATTCTAAAATCAATTTTCTAGGGTTAAGAAATTACATTCACTTGCTGTCAAATAGGAAAAATCAAGAACTTGTTGACTATTTCAGTAGAAATCGGACTTAATGAAGCCCTCATTGACCATCGTCGACCACTAGCCGCCAGCGGCCGCTGTTGTCGGCAGCGGTGGTTCTATCTGTGAAACATACCAGTTGTGATGGTTGAACAATAGCGTATTGTTGTGTTTTCCTTTTCTCGCTGCTCTCCCTAACTCCTGCTATATCTCAATCGCATGTCCTCTCTTGGTATCTCCCTAATTTAGAACGCACAGGGTGTGTGCAACTTTGAGTGTTTTCTTCTAATTTTCTTGATTCCTTTTTTCTTCTCATTCTTTTCTTCTAATACACACACAAGAAAGATAAAATGCAACCAGGTTTTTTTTCCATTTTGACTTGGTCAAAGTCTGAAAATACCTTAAATGCCCATGGATAATGAATGCCTTAGTTAAAATTTCCAACATTTCACTCTTAATTTTTGCAACTTTAATGCACTATATATCTTTCATATAAATCTCGATTTATATCTTTCTTATATTATCGAAAATTTGACCTCGAGCTTTACAACTTTCATGTTTTGAATTATCCCAAAACTCCTACATCTCCAGTTATACGATTCCAAACACAGTGGATCTAAAAGTTTATACCTTTTTGAGTTGCAATTGTTTTTTTTCGAATGACCATAACTTACTCGTCTTAAACCCCAATTGGATAATTTTTTATATTTGAAATCTTTGCTTGGAATACTACAGTTCTGTCTTACTGACTTTTGACTAAATGTCTTTAGATGCCTCGAATACGAGCCTTCCAAATGTCACATCATTTTGTGTATTCAAATGCTAATTTTCAAATAGTCATATCTCATCGTTTCTACTCCTTCTTGTATGATTCTTTTTCCTATGATTTCATATTCATGTCCTTTACAGTTTACCATTTTACCCTTCTATCATATTTTGCCATTAAGACCAAGTTTTACAGCCTCGAAGTTGGCACTTTTTTATCCTTTAATATGAAATTATAATTTCAGATTCTTTTCCACTTTTACCCTTAGACCTTATACACTTGTATCATAATTATACAAAACTCATATCATTCCATATGATGGTCATATTTTGTAATGCCCTATTTTCTGGAAATAGCTCTATGCGATCCATAGATGGTCACATGATGTAGACTTGAGGTGGTGCCTCGCAATGCTAGGCGAGTTAGGTCGCGACACGACGTCACGGTCAGACTTAGATTTAGAATACAACTTGTGTTGGTCATTTTTTTCGTGCCCTAAACACTAAAAACTCAAGAAACCAAAGGTATAAAGATGATTTCAAGATTCTGAACGATTAATTGAAGATGGAACTAGGAATTGAAGTATATAACACAAAAGGGGTGGTTGTTACTCACTTTAAATCAATGTAAGATTCTTTATTTTGTGTATTAGTTGGGTTTTGAAATCCTAGATGTGATATTAGTGGTGTTTTGTTGGTTCTTCATCTGAAGAAAAATCAAGGTTGGTTCTTCATCTGATTGGGTATGAGACGTCTCTATCTGACAAAAGAGATGTTGATAAATTTGTTCTTCGACAATGCCTTCCTACTCAGTGGAAATTCTTAACTATGTTGATTAGCAAATGCTTGGGCTACATGTTTGGAAGCCTTGATCAACTGAATTTATTTGAGCTTCACATTCTTTATGTTATGGTAAGAAACAAGCACTTTGATTTTGCTCAGCTGATATTAGATCAGCTTGTGGGGCTGATTACCAACAAGTCTCGAACAAATTATGTTGGATTTCCTCCATTTCTAGCTTTGGCACTGGCCCTCGAATGCCTTGCATACAACGATATCACAGAAGAAGGTTTTCAAAATCCTATGTCGTTTCCCAAGATTTTTGGAACTACACCATCTGACACTGATCCTCCACTCCCTGAGTGCATGACATGCTGTGTTGGGTTAATCGGTTATTAAAGTCATGAGTTTACTCATTATTTGGATGGCTGGAAATTTGAAGTTAATTAGTATTTAAGGTTTTTTTTTTAGTTAATATTTTATTAGTTAGAATTAGTATTAAGTCGACCGAATTGCATGGAATTGAAAGTGTAGGTGAGATGAGTGGGTCAAGATTGTACCGGGTCTTTAGGTGGAGTAAGTACTAGTTAGGTGCCACTTTCATATGCACGTTTCTGTCAAAAAGAATGCTATATATAGCTTCTATCTAATGAGAACAAAAGAGTAGAGTTTTAGTCCTTTGCTTTGCTCTTCCACTGCATATTATATTTTGTGTATCAGAAAGTGTTTTCCTTTGTTCTTGGTTTCATATTAACGTAATATACAAAGAAGAGGTTGCCATTTTCTTTTCTATATTCTACATTTGGTATCAGAGCGGTTTAAGAAGAGGGCCGGTTTGAGAGTCGACTTCCGAAGGAGGGAGGAGACTTTGACTGCAGGGCTACGAGAGCAGTAGAAGCAGCGGGTCAAAAATGTTTTGCAGGTTAAAATCAGAAACAAGGTTTGTTTGGCATCAATTTTTCCCTGCGGGGAGCAGCAGCGGGGGGCTGTTTCGGGACTTGTTTACAGCAGAAGGCGGAGAAGTTAAAGGTTCATCGGGTAGACCATTGTCGTGGGGAGACGTGGAGTACCGTTCAAGACAACGGGGGTGACTGGTGATGAAAATAGGCGGTCCGTAGCTGTTAGTTGTGATCAAAGGGAAGTATAAATGGTATTCAAAGGAAAGTCCTGCGGTAGGTTGTGAGTATGTCACCGGAAAATGGAGAGAGTTACCGGAGATGCGTGAGAAAACGAACAGAAAAGATCCGTCAAAGCAGGTGGCTTTGGGTTTGTTTCGTTTTTGCAGGTGACGAAGACGGTAAAAGTAGGTAGCTTTGTTTTCTTGATCGGTGGAAGAAAGCTCTCGTGTCACAGAAGTGTTATGCGTAAACGGGTTCTGTGTGGTGACAAACAACAGTCGGATGTAGAAGACTTTGGACGTGACTGAGATGAAGGTCGAGTTTCCGGGAAAAGTCGGGAGTGGGAGAAGACTTGGATGTGACCGAGGTGGAGGTCGGGTATCCGGGAAAGATGGAGAATCAAGATTGATCGAAGAGGAAAGTGGATGGACACATAACCGATTAAGGGGTTGATTGTTGGGTTAATCGGTTATTAAAGTCATGAGTTTACTCATTATTTGGATGGCTGGAAATTTGAAGTTAATTAGTATTTAAGGTTTTATTTTTAGTTAATATTTTATTAGTTAGAATTAGTATTAAGTCGACCGAATTGCATGGAATTGAAAGTGTAGGTGAGATGAGTGGGTCAAGATTGTACCGGGTCTTTAGGTGGAGTAAGTACTAGTTAGGTGCCACTTTCATATGCACGTTTCTGTCAAAAAGAATGCTATATATAGCTTCTATCTAATGAGAACAAAAGAGTAGAGTTTTAGTCCTTTGCTTTGCTCTTCCACTGCATATTATATTTTGTGTATCAGAAAGTGTTTTCCTTTGTTCTTGGTTTCATATTAACGTAATATACAAAGAAGAGGTTGCCATTTTCTTTTCTATATTCTACATGCTGGATTCGCCAACTGTTACAAATTCTCCTTTTCTCAAGGGCAGCTTATCCGGAGCTCCCTGTGATTCCTTTTCCTCTCCTTGAAGAACTTTCAAGGAGCTCCTCATCTGATGCTCAATCTTAGAATTCCTTAGCATCAACATCCAGCAGTTCATCCTCTTCATCCAGCAGCTCCTCATCCAACAGTTCCTTTTCTGCTGCCAAGTCTCCACCGAAAAAATCTTCCAGTCCTGCTGTCGACATTGTTTCCCACGGGTCTCCCAGTCTTGCATGAGACGGTTCTACACTGGTCTCCCAGTCCTGCTGCTGACAATGCGCTTCACCAGTCTCACAGTCCACTTCCTGAAACGAATGAAGGTCCATCGTTTGTCTCTTATGGTCATATTCATCACAGTCGAGTACAACACCCTAAACATGTTTCTCCTGTTCTCTACACATATTCTCCTCGTCGAGGAAATGTCTACATATGTTTCAAGTCTCAGTCTCCTAAGCCTCAAGATTAACATGACAGCATGGAGATTGACAACCAGTCCCCTCCTCCTGGCAACACCCATATTCGCTTTCTATCTCCACCTACAACCATAACCGCTGATGTCTCTGGGTCTATTATAGCTTCTTAGCTTGAGTAAATCAATACTACTCTTCAGACCCTAATTGAGCTCACCCAGACCTTCTCCACCCGAATGGCCAAAGTTGAAGCTAATACGGCCGAAATAAAAGGGATTCTCTGTGGGTCTTCTCTTCAGCAGTCTGGATCTACAGCTGCTCCAACTCCTCCACCCCCAACACCGCCTTCAGGTAACCCTCCTACTACACCTCCTCCTCATACGACTGATGATGCCAAAAAGGGAGATAGTAGCAAAAGATGACACACATGGCTCATGGTCTAAAGATCAGTCAGGCCCTTCTTCAAAAAGTCTTGAGTTCCAAAAGGATCCTCCACCTCGGGGGGGGGGGAGTAGATTGTACTTTACACTAAGTCAGGCTCTTCAGCTCAGAGAGAGCAATAGATCGTGCCTTTCACTGAGTCGGGCTCTTCTGCTCAGGAGGAGCAAAATCCTCAAGATCCTAATGTGGTTTCTACTCAGGGTCAGCATGTGCTTTATTTTGAGCTAGAGTCTTGGGCTCAGGGGGAGCATGTGTCTCAGGAGATGATGTTGATGATGACGATGAAGGACTATTTGACCTTCCCTACCTTGTGGACTCTATTTTTGTATCTATCCAAATTAATCCAATCTTGATGCTGATCAGGGTTCGACTCAACAGTCATCCTCTGAATCTTCTGATGATGCTCCCTTAATATTCAGAAGATCTAATAAACATACAGTTGAGTCTTCCGCTGCACTTGAATCATACAAGAAATTCAAGATGACCTCCTTCATTCAAGAAAATGCTAAGGAATGGTGTATGACAGTGGAGTAGCTAGAAGAGCTTGCTGCTGAGCACAACCTTGTCATGAGAAATAAAATCATTACTCTTCATGACGACAATGTGCCAAAGAAAATTGTCCAAGAGGAAGGGGATCTTGATTAGTAGCAGAACCTCTTAAAACATTTTGACTCACTGGTTGAAAAACAAAGAATGGTAGATAGTGCTAATCGCAAGATTGATTCGGCCAAGTATGCTGATGTGTTTGTTAGGAGACACTCAGTGTATCCGATCGTTAGAGTTAGATGCCTCAAAAACAAAGGCCAAAAGGTCCTTCAGCTGTATCCTAATAAGAAGAATGGCTTCAGTGAAGTTCCTGAAAACGTCTTCATTTCTGAGCTGGTGAAGTATGGCTTCAGTGAGTGGGTAGAATTTGCTAAAATTGTCAAAAATCACAGGGGAATCCACTCATAGGAACTACGAACAACTATTGACTCTACGATCCAGAAAGCTGACAAGTTGAATCTTGTGCATGCGTTAGCTTTACCCTTTAGGAAGTCATAGACAGTACAAAGGAGAAGACCCAGGAACACCTAGATCAGATAGCATTTTCTTCCACTTGGGTCAAGATACATTAACAACATCTCGAATGCTAAGGTTGGTTAGAAATCATATTCATGGGATGTATCATGAAGATAGTAGTGAGAAGATTTGCTTCAAGCGCCCCAGCGACATCCCACGTGCTCCTACTAATCATCTATTTCATCTTCGATGTGACTGTGTCAAAGCTGAGAGTGCAGAAGGTTTTTACTACCTTCTTTCATATGAATTGAGAAAAGAGATAATGAGCTATATGTTGATGATTACAGATGGACCAAGCCTGAGATTTTAACAGAAGCTGAGTATGTTGCCTCTCTTAGAACATCTTCTTTCTGTTAAAGGTTTTGACATCATCCGATTGGAGGAGATTGTTAGGCTGATATGCTGATTAAATCTGATGAGTGTAAAAGGTTCACACGCTTCCTATTGGTACTTAACGCTTGATCTTCAGTGGCAGAGTGAAGACATGTATTTTTGTATATTCCGAGATTATAGTTATTTACATACTTATCTAGTTTATAATTGTAATTATCCTTGAAATGTAGGGATACTCCTGATACGTACCTTTTCTCTAGTATATATGTTTTTCTATGGTTTCGTTGTAAATGTATCGATATACCTCTTATTTAGATCTCTGTATGAGATCAATATATATTGTTTTCTATGTGAAATACTTTGTGTTCTTGTGTGTGTTGATCCTGTTTGAGTTCTAGCAGTATTCCGAGCAAAGCAGTTAGCTTAAACTGTCTACATGGCGATTATGAGAAACAATACGTGATGTTAAGGGACTATGTGCTGGAATTACAAGCACACAACATAGGAACAACTGTGAAGATCATTGTGGAGTCTAAACCCAATCTGTAGTTGGAAACCAGGCATTGCAAATGGATATACGTTTGTCTAGGGTCTTTGAAGCAGGCTTTGTTGCAGGGTAAAAGAGATTTGTTAGGACTAGATGGAACATTCATGAAGGGTCCTTATTTAGGAAAATTGTTGACCGTTATTGGAATGGATGGTAATAGTGGAATTTATCTGTTAGCATATGCTATAGTTAAGGCTGAAGCCACCAATTCATGGACCTGGTTCCTCGAATGTCTAGTCGGTGATTTGGATATAGGCCTTAACTACAATTTCACTTTTACTAGTGACAAGCAAAAGCTTAAACAATCTACTTTCACTTGTTGGAACTGCTTTCTGTAATGGCCCTTTTTAATTACCAATTCGTTCTAATTACGTTGCAATGTCTTTTTTTGTTTTTAGGGCTTGGTTCTAGCATTACAGAAGGTTTTTCCTTGTGTTGAACACCGATTTTGTGTCAGGCATTGACACGCCTAGGTCGTTGTGTGGTCAAAAATAAGAAAAACCTAACACACACACTAGCACAGTGGTATTCAGGGTCGATCCGCAGGAGCTACGTGGTCAGACCAGATGACAGATTACCAACTATAGTGTCACGCTATAGTCGGAGGACTTTAGTTTTCAAACCCTTGTCACTAAAAATCATGAACTCTAAACTAAACAATTCCAAAAACAAGCATAGACTATGCTAAGCTTTAACCCAAACCTAGTTACTTTCTGAAATCAGAAGTGCATCTCTAATTCAGAAGTAAACAAAGGCATTCAACAATTCAAACATAAACCAATTCAAGGTATGAACTGAACCAATAACTAAAAATCCAAATGACAGTCACTGGCTAAAGTCCAAACCTAAAAGCTAACCTAGTTGGCTACTGAAATCAGCAAAGGAAAACAGTCCAACAAGGTCAAATCAACCATCAAAACACAACACAAGCATGCAAAACTAATAACAATCATCAAAACACCGAAAAACAAAGATTACTTGTAACCAAATGCTTCTCATTAACCAAAAACGAATTCTAATGATCCAATACAGTCACCAATACTGAAAAACAGTAAACTAAAGTGCTCAAGGTCAATGGTTGTCACTCCCAAAGACCCTAGCCACTATTGCTAACTAAAACTAAAATGAAATTAAATTCTAAAACATAAAATACCAATTGAGAGGTTGCTGATGCTTAATCACGGAGTCAAAGAGCTTCCAGGTCGTTTTTCCACCTGGTCTTTTTGCTCAGGGTTTCGGCTGTAAATGCCTCTATTTATAGTTGAAATTTCCCGCAGCCGCGCCACGCATTTAAGTGAACCGCGGCGCGCGTACTTATCTTCTCCCGTTTTCTTCTGCCTTTGAATTTGGTTCACCGCCTTGAATCCGCGTCGCGCGTACTTGATTCCGCGGCGCGCGTACGTGTTTTCCTGATTTTATCTTCTTTTCCAAACTTTCTCCAATTTGTACGCTTTTGGTCCCTGTTTTCATTATTTTCTTCCAAACAAGTACCGACACGAAAAGTGAGAATACCACGAGATATATGATATAATTTCACTAAGAATATGGCTTAACAACGACTAAAATATGTAATATCACTAGGCGTTGTCAAACACCCCACACTTGTGCCTTGCTTGTCCCCAAGCAAGAGAGTTTTTAATAAATTCTAACTAAGACTCAAACAATTTTTGACTGTGATTAGTTTGAAAGCTTATTGCCCCAAGAGTTAGAGTGAAATAGTTTGCGAGAACCTAATCAGAATGTTCTTTGGAATTCATGGCTTTCTAGAGAATCCTTGATTACAAACTTTCTGTCCACAATAAAGTGTACTTACTCATTCAGATTCTAAAGGCCATTAAGGAATTGTCCATGACTTTCGATGTTGTCCGTGTAACGAGCTTTCGGAAATACCATCCCAGACCGGACGATCTTAGGTGGCAAGGTGCATAAGCCCCACCCATTTTAGACCTACCGGCTCGAACAACAAAGGCCACAGATTGACATTTCCTTCCTAAATTCCAATCCTAAAAGAATCCAATCGTCTAACTCCTAAAACTCAACTTGTTTGACTAACTAATAGCATGATCACAAATAAACAGTATCTCTTGAAAAATACCAGTGCTATCACAATCACAAACCATTCGTTTCAAAATTACAACTTAGTAAAAAATTTGAAAAAGTTGCTAAAAATTTGAAAATTGGTCATTTCTGTAAAAATTTCAAAAAACTACTCTTTCGACCGTCCACACCCCACACTTAAAACCGTACAACATCCCCGTTGTACAGAAAATATTTAGAACAAGGGAGAAAGAGTTACCCCTTTGGACGGTGAACTGCTTGGTTGGTACTCGGTATCACAGGTACAAATTTGAACAAAACAAAATTCTTGATTTCCGCATTCTGGAGTTGTGGCGCAACAATGAACACGCCGGTGGTCAAGACAAGTGGAGGGGGTACGGTGACCCCACACTTGTGTGAGACAACTCCCTCCCAATTGACATAACATGCATAACTCAACAAAACATTAAAAGCAAACATAACAAATATAAAATATAAACAGACAAAATATAAAGGTGTGTCATAGATTCGGTACATATATCCCAAAAATAAAAGAAAAAGAAAAAGACATCAACTGCCACCTGGTGGCCTGGAGGATCCAGCCTCGTGATCGTGGGCTCTGGCTGGGAATGGTCGAGGGCGCTGACCCTGCGCTGATGCGATCTGTAAAAGTACCTCCCCGATCCACTCAAGCTGGTCCTCAATCCTTGTGACTCTGACCTCCAGTCGGTGGATGGCCGCTGAGTCCTCCTGTGGCGCTGGCTCTGCTGGCGCTGGCTTTGCTGGCGCTGGCTTTGCTGGCGCTGGCTCTGGTACGGGTGCTCTCCGGCGTCTCCTGCCAGGCTGAGCGTATGCCGGCTGGGGGTCCTGGGGTGGCTCTGTCGGTGCCAGGATGAACTGTCCCGGGCACTGCTGCTCGATCACTGTTTGTTGATTAATTCCCGTGAGTGCTTGGAGGTAGCTTTGAACCTCCAAGCTCGGTCCTTCCTTCTGCATCTCTTCAAGGTCAAAGGCTTGACATGAAGCGCGCCCAGTGCCTCTTCCAGTAGTTGTTTCATACCTCGTTTGCTAGTGTCTCGCATGCTATCTTCAGGTTGCAATTTTGGCTTGCAGTACCAATAAAAATTTCCCAATCGAATGGGATCGGAAGGCAACATATCGGGATGCTTCCATATCTCCTCATCGATGGTATTGATCACATCTAATTTTCCATTCATGAATGGATCATGAGTGGTGATAAAATCATGTTTATTGTTTTCAAATATCAATTCGTCAGCATCAACTTCTTGATCATCGTCCAACAAGTGGATCGGAACCAAGAGTGAACGACTGGTTTGATCTGATGGTGGTACAAAGTCACCCATCACCAGATACTTGCTTTCAAATTTCTCAAAATTTTCAAAAATCATAGGTTCGGGGTTAATATTGTCATCTACACCCCCTTCCCCAATAGTATCAACAATTTCGGTAATCATTAGGCTGGGGTCTGTACTGTCACTTACAGCCTCCTCCACAACATCCTCCTCAACCAAATTGTCTGGTGATGGTACAGATTCACACATCACCAGATCAACATTATTAACATTTTCAAAAACATCAAAAACTTCAAAGGTTGCTGAGTCAGAGGCACCATTGTCACCTACACCCTCTTCCTCAACAACCGTTTCGACCATCTCAGTGGTCTCTTGACTTTCCCCAAGTGTATGCCCTTCCATCACATATTCAGGTAATGCAGGTTCACACACAGTACCATTGGTATAAAAATTACTCGCCTCAGGTTCTGGCGAGGGTGATGAACAATTCCAACTTTCCTCTAACTGATCTAAAGAAGCTTGCAATCTTATAAGAGCATCAGCCTGGTCCTTCTGCTCTTGGTGAGTGTTATACATGAGTACCCAAAGTCGGGCCCAAGTTGCAGAACTTTCAGGTTGAGATGACTCATCCGTCCGCCATCCATTGTCATCGGATGATCCATTGTGGTAATCATCCTCGTAATAGGTGTCAGCCGGATTTTCATAATACTCATACTGATCTGGGTACATGTAATCTCCCATTATGAAGACGTACACATACCAGAAATCAAAAAACTAAAATCAAACATAAAAAAAATCAGAAACTAAGTCCTACAGATCACCTAATCTCAAGCGCACAACTCCCCGGCAACGGCGCCAAAATTTGACACGCCTAGGTCGTCGTGTGGTCAAAAATAAGAAAAACCTAACACACACACACTAGCACAGTGGTAGTCAGGGTGGATCCGCAGGAGTTACGTGGTCAGACCAGATGACATATTACCAACTATAGTGTCACGCTATAGTCGGAGGACTTTAGTTTCCAAACCCTTGTCACTAAAAATCATGAACTTTAAACTAAACAATTCCAAAACAAGCATAGACTATGCTAAGCTTTAACCCAAACCTAGTTACTTTCTGAAATCAGAAGTGCATCTCTAATTCAGAAGTAAACAAAGGGATTCAACAATTCAAACATAAACCAATTCAAGGTATGAACTGAACCAATAACTAAAAATCCAAATGACAGTCACTGGCTAAAGTCCAAACCTAAAAGCTAACCTAGTTGGCTACTAAAATCAGCAAAGGAAAACAGTCCAACAAGGTCAAATCAACCATCCAAACACAACACAAGCATGCAAAACTAATAACAATCATCAAAACACCGAAAAACAAAGATTACTTGTAACCAAATGCTTCTCATTAACCAAAAACGAATTCTAATGATCCAATACAGTCACCAATACTGAAAAACAGTAAACTAAAGTGCTCAAGGTCAATGGTTGTCACTCCCAAAGACCCTAGCCACTATTGCTAACTAAAACTAAAATGAAATTAAATTCTAAAACATAAAATACCAATTGAGAGGTTGCTGATGCTTAATCACGGAGTCAAAGAGCTTCCAGGTCGTTTTTCCACCTGGTGTTTTTGCTCATGGTTTCAACTGTAAATGCCTCTATTTATAGTTGAAATTTCCCGCAGCCGCGCCGCGCATTTAAGTGAACCGAGGCACGCGTACTTATCTTCTCCCGTTTTCTTCGGCCTTTGAATTTGGTTCACCGCCTTGAATCCGCGTCGCGCGTACTTGATTCCGCGGCGCGCGTACGTGTTTTCCTGATTTTATCTTCTTTTCCAAACTTTCTCCAATTTGTACGCTTTTGGTCCCTGTTTTCATTATTTTCTTCCAAACAAGTACCGACACGAAAAGTGAGAATACCACGAGATATATGATATAATTTCACTAAGAATAGGGCTCAACGACTAAAATATGTAATATCACTAGGCGTTGTCAGGCATATTCATGAAAATATGAAATTGCATTGGAATGGCAGAACACTCAAGGAAGCATTATGGAGATGTGCGAAGGCAATGACTTTACAACATTTTAATAAGGCAATGCTCAACATGCAACTTATTAACAAACAAACCCACGACTAGTTGAATCACAGTCCTACGAAGCACTGGTTTAGGAGTTATTTCTCAGGCACATTAAACCCTTTATAGTTTTTATGTGGTTATTTAACTTAATCCATAAAAACATCATACTTATATGTTAAAAAATAGGAAGAGCACACTCTGACATACTGCTAGATAATATATGTGAGGTTTTCAATAGGAAGATTGTTGATGGGAGGGATAGGCCGATTATATCTTCTTTGGAGTACATACGGGAGTATATAATGAAGAAAATTGTGACAGTCCAAAGGTTGATTGATAGAAGCGAAGGTACTTTGACACCCATAGTCCAAGCACTTATGGAAAAAGTCAAAGAAGCAGCATCCCAATGTACCTGCATCTATACAGGTAATGGGAAATATCAGGTAGCTAGGAAACATATGGATCAGTATGTGGTGGATATTTAGTTAAAACGTTGCACTTGTAGAAGTTGGGAATTAACTTGTATACCATGTAAGCATACCATTTGTGCTTTATGGGACATGGCTGATCATGGAGAACAAATGTTTTGCCCTGAGGATTTGGTTGACCCATGTTACAGGATGGAAACTTGGAGGAAAATGTATAATTTTATCATGGAAAACATTAATGGTCCCGATATGTGGCCTAAATCAGTTTGTCCAACAACCTTGACTCATCCAAAGCATCATAAACAGGTGAGTTCATTTTGGTGTACAAATCCTTGACATATAACCTTTGGAGTTTGGCCTTTAAATGTAATAACAAACCATTGTTACTTTTTCATGTTGGAAGACCCAAGATAAAATAACAATGGGAGAGGATGAGGGAGTTAGCCAAGGAAGCCAAAATGTTCCACAAACATCTAAATTGTCAAGGAAGTTTATAACTGTTACATGTAATAAGTGAAGGGTTTCTATGCAATCAATGAACAAATAGATTCCTATGGTTCACATGCAACCCTAATATGATCTATGTTTTCTTCTATGAAGATAATAAACTAAACCTAAAGGAACAATTAATTTCTAAAGATCAAAACTGAGAAAACCAACCTTTTGATCTTATGATCCTTGAAGCTAGCAGCAAAATAATCCTGCCTCAAATGCAAGTCACACCCAAGCAATGGAGAAGACAGTCCAGCAGAGTAACAGAGAGAGAGATGGCGTGAAGAATGAGGTGCCCAGGGGGTTCCTTTTATAGCCTCCAAGGGTTACACCTGAAACCCTAAGGAGCCTCCAAATGGACAAGCCTTTTGACCACTTGGACCAGGCTTCCCAAAACCCTAATTAGGGTTTCGCCAAACCCTGGAGTAGCCTCCAGGGTGGCGCCATTTTGGTCCCTAGTTTTTACCTGGCCAGTTATTCAACTATTGAATAAATGCAAACCAGTCCCTACACCTTTTATTAATTTATTTAATCACTAAATTAAATCCAATTAATTCTAGATTAAATTTCAATTAATTAATATAGTTTCTAATTAATATATTAACACTTAAATATATTAATAAACCATATATTTATTTTCTATTGATTTATTAAATAATTAATAAATCAACCATTCTCTCTACTGAACTATACATCTATCCTCCAGCTATGAGGGCAACCCAAATGGACTTAGCTTCTATAAACAAGATAAATACAATTATAAGTCATGGCTTAGACACCTAATCCAACAGTCTCCTACTTGGATAATTCTATGACTTTAATTGTCTGTTTACCTTCTGTTTAATATCAGTTTCCCAGAAACTGTTTTGAACTCTGACCTAGTCAGTTCTGTCCAAAGATAAGTGATCTGATGATCCTCCGTCCAACAAGATATTTTCAGACTCAAGACATGGATTAACATCAATCTTGGTCTGATACTCTGTTTGATTCTGATTTTCATATGACTTTTGAGACTACTAATTGAACACATCAATTTAGTCCCGGTTGGCCAACACTTTCAGTCAACTTCAAAATCATCGAGAGGCCTACAGATATCTGTTTCCCATCGGGTCAGGGGACGGATAAGTTTCAACTCATATGTCCATACCTTTTGCTAGTCAGAATACTCACAACAATGCGTTTTATAACACCGAGTTACCGGTGCGTTTTCGCATTATCAATAAGCACATGTCTCGCAATTACAGATCATATCTCTCCACTTAAAGATCAACGGATATTATCGTCTTAACATTGCTCATGATGTAATCCATGAAGCAATCTATTAAGCGCGGGTTTATCCAATACTCAAATCTATATTTTCTAAGTACTCAATGAACGTTGCAGCAGTCTTACTGCAATGTCTAACTCATTAGACAGTCTGCAACCGATTCATGACAGTCTTTGTTCACACTTACTTCCTAACAGTGTGATCGACCGTGAAATTTTAAATAATCTAATTATTTAGGAAGTTTAAACATGCAAATATAGAAACACAATAACAAACAATTGACAAAGGTAGTAACAATACTTATTTACAAATCTCCATTATAAAATCACCAAGTCAATTAAATTTATACTATTACAAGTTTCAAAAATTCTATCTAATTACTAAACCTAATATCATCCTTCAGTCCAATGCTCCGAGCATGCTGATTGTGCTTGATCCTACTCAGAGCCTTAGTCAAAGGATCTGCAGGATTGTCTTCTGATGATACCCGCTTAACCAGTAAGTGACCTTCTTCTACTTAATGTTGAATATAGTGGTACTTTCTTTCGATATGCCTGGACTTTCCATGGTCTCGCGATTCTTTTGTCAAAGCGACCGCTCCTTCATTATCGCAGAAAAGTTCCATCGGCTCCTGAATACTCGGGACAACTCCAAGGTCACCGATAAAGTTCTTCAGCCAAGCCGCTTCTTTAGACGCTTCACTCGCTGCAATGTACTCTGATTCGCACGTTGAATCAGCCACCGTTTCTTGCTTGGAACTTTTCCAAGTGACCGCTCCACCGTTCAAAAGAAATACCCAGCCTGACTGGACCGTCCACTGTCCCTATCTGTCTGGAAGCTGGCATCTGTATATCCACTCACTTTCAAGTCATCACTTCCACCAAGGACTAATACCATATTCTTTGTCCTTCGCAGATACTTGAGTATGTTCTTGACCGCTATCCAGTGTGCCTTTCCAGGATTACCCTGGTACCGACTGACCATGCTCAATGCAAAGGATACATCGGGGCGAGTACATGTCATAGCGTACATGATCGACCCCACTGCCGAGGCATAGGGTACCCGACTCATCTCAGCTATTTCCTCATCGGTACTCGGGCTTTGAGTCTTACTCAATTTGGCATTACTCTGGATTGGTAGTTCTCCCTTTTTGGAATTTTCCATGTTAAATCTTTTTAACACTTTTTCCAAATATGTACACTGGCTTAGACCTATTAATTTTCTCTTTCTATCTCTAAGTATTCTTATCCCGAGAATATAGGCAACTTCTCCTAGGTCTTTCATGGCGAAACACTTCCCGAGCCAAGACTTGACATCTTTCAAGGTCAGAATGTTGTTTCCCATGAGCAGTATGTCATCAACATACAGCACCAGAAAAGTGACTATACTCCCACTAGCCTTGACATATACACAGGACTCATCTTCACTCCTAGAGAAGCCAAACTCTTTGACTTTCTCATGGAAGCAGAGATTCCAGCTGCGAGATGCTTGCTTCAACCCGTAGATTGATCTTTCAAGCTTACATACTTTATCAGGGTGCTTTGTGTCTATAAAACCTTCTGGCTGACTCATGTAAACATCCTCAGTTAGTTTCCCGTTAAGGAAAGCGGTTTTGACATCCATCTACCAAATTTCATAATCATGAAACACAGCTATGGCAAGCATTATCCTGATTGACTTAATCTTGGCTACTGGTGAGAAGGTTTCATCATAGTCAACCCCTGGGTTTGAGTGAATCCCTTCGCAACCAGCCGAGCTTTGTAAGTATGTACTTTGCCATCCATGTCAGTCTTCTTCTTGAAGATCCACTTGCACCCGACTGTCTTTCGACCCGGCACATTGTCAACCAAGTTCCAAACTTGATTGTCATACATGGACTTAATCTCGCTGTCCATTGCCTCTTTCCACTTGGTAGACTCGGGGCCTGCCACTGCTTCGCGGTAGTTAGCTGGCTCATCCAAATTAGTCAATGTGCGATCACTGACCAACGTGTCAACGTCCGAAGTAATGTGGAAACCATAAAACTCGGGCGACATGCTAACTCTACCTGAATGCCTAAGGGGCAATGAGATGTCGGTGGGTCCAACAGGAACTTCTTCCTCATGTTGGTTACTAGTTTCTTCCAAGGTTGTTTCATCGGGCGTCTCCTGAATTTCTTCGAGATCGATCGTACTCCCACTGTCCTCTCTGGATATGAGTTCTCTCTCTCGAAAGAACCCCCGTCTTGCTACAAAGACCACGTCCTCGCTCGGTCTGTAGAACAAGTATCCAAAAGACTTTTCGGGTATCCGATAAAGAAACACCTCTCACTTCTTTCTGCGAACTTATCTGAAGTCTCTCGTCTTACGAAAGCTTCACAGCCCCAGACTTTGATGTGTGCCAACGAGGGAACTTTCCCCGTCCACATCTCGTGCGGTGTTTTTGCAACCTTCTTGGTTGGGACAAGATTTAGGATATGGGCGGCAGTCTCTAAGGCATACCCCCAGAAATGGATTGGAAGTGAAGCTCGACTCATCATGGAACGAACCATGTCCAACAAGGTTCGGTTTCACCTTTCAGCAACACCATTCAACTGAGGTGTTCTTGGAGGCGACAACTGTGAAACAATTCCACATTCCTTGAGGTAATCAAGAAACTCGATACTAAGATACTCACCGCCTCTGTCGGATCTAAGCATCTTTATCTTTCTGCCCAATTGATTTTCTGCTTCGTTCTTGAACTCTTTGAACTTTTCAAAGGTATCTGACTTATTCTTGATTAAGTAGATATACCCATATCTACTAAAATCGTCAGTAAAGGTCACATAGAACCGCGTGCCATCTTTTGTGGTTGTTCTGAAGGGACCACACACATATGTGTGTATGATGTCCAACAGACATTCACCTCTTTCAAAGGAACCTTTGAATGGTGATTTTGTCATCTTGCCAAGCAAGCAAGACTCGCATACATCATCCAACCCGAGGTCGAATGATTCCAACACTCCATCCTTTTGGAGTTGTTATATATATATATATATATATATATATATATATATATATATATATATATATATATATATATATATATATATATATATATATATATATATATATATATATATATATATATATATATATATATATATATATATATATATATATATATATATATATATATATATATATATATATATAATATGGCTAAGGCGACAATGCCACAGACACGCCTTTTCTATACCGCTCGAAGCATCAATAGCTAAAACATTTTTACCATAATTATCAACACACATAATAGATTCATACACTCCATCACAAGGCATAGCATTAAATATAAAAACATTATATTTGAAAACAGAAATTGAACCATTCAATTTATTAAATTTATAATAAAAGCCCTGTTTGAACAATGCATGAAAAGAAATTATGTTCTTTGCCATATCAGGCGCATAGCAACAATTATGTAAATCTAATCTAACTCCACTACTAAGCATTAGTCTATAGACACCAATCTTGGTAACAGGTGACGTTCGCCTATTGCCCATGACCAAGTTCAATCTACCATGCTCCAGCTCCCTACTTTCCTCTAGGCCCTGCAAATCATAACAGATATGAAAACCACATCCTGTATCAAGGACCCAAGAACGGGAAAAAGATGAGTTATTAGATATAGAGTATGTACCTGCTTGTGACGGTTTCACTTTACCGTCCTTGATATCCTGCAGATACGTTGGGCAGCTCTTCTTCCAATGACCCTTTTGCTTGCAGTAAAAACAGTCGGCATCTTTGGGGTTCTGAACATGCGGAATGCCGGAAGACTTGCCTTTCGGGGCACTGCTAGATGACCCGACATGAGTCTTTTCCCTCCAGTTCTGCTTAGGAGGGCCCTTCCGTTTATTTCCTTTGCCAGAGCCAATAGCCAGGATAGGCGGGTTGACAGGGAGCAAACCTTTTCCCTTCATCCCGTCTTCAACCGTACGAAGCATGCAGTGTAACTCAGCTAGGGTTGTCTGGTTGTTGTTCCGCCAGTGTAAACCGGTCATAAGAACTGGGCAAGGAGTTTAGCACTATGTCAACAGCTAAATCCTCATGAACAGGCATTTCCAGCTTCCTAAGCCTCTGCACATAACCATGCATCCTTTGCACATGAGTGCAGATGGACTCTCCCTCTTTAGGCTTATCGTTAGTGAAGGCTTTTACAACCTCACGCCTTTCGATGCGCTCTTGCTTGTGGAACTTTTCCGCGAGCTCTTTGTGCATCTCGTAAGGCCAATAATCCTCATATATTCGCTGCAGTTCAAGGTTCATAGTAGCGATCATGATGCAGGCCACTTTGGTTGCATCATCGGAGTGTTTGGTGTACGAGGCGACTTCCTCGGGAGTAGCGGTATCTGGGTCAACCTTAAATAGCTCGGTTTCCAGAACAAACTCTTTGTGTTCAAACCGTAGAGCCATTTTGATGTTGCAGATCCAGTCATTGTAGTTAGTGTCGTCCAACGTCACTTTCGAGCACAACGACAGAATCGAGGTGACATTACCGGGATTCGAGTGGGGAACGGATTGGTCAGAAGACATCTGAATAAGAAGAAGGTAGTTTTAATTAGACATTTGTAAAGTAATCCTTATATTCACCCAAGAATAAATATAAGGCTATGATCCTACAATAACAATCTACAATATCAAAAAGGGATGCCGTAATCTTTATTGCAAATTTTATAAGGTAGGCGAATGACGATTCAGCCAATTCCAACGCGGAAAATAATCTTATTATAATGGAATTCCTAGTTTCATTGAGATTTACCGAACTGTTCGATAGCATGTTTTAATCTCGGGAATGCCCTGCTGTTTGTGACTGTGATACCGATGATCACAAACCGGGTGTGAATAACCATGAAAATTGCTCGGTACTCTTGAAGTCAATTGCCATCTCTAATTAACGTGCCGGTTAACCACACACGCTCCGTCAATAATGACAAAATCAAGAAACCCATTGCGACTCTTTGCGGACCCCAGTTGGCGTGCCGGTAAACCACACACGCTCCACCAACGTTCCACAAAGTGCAATGTGCAATTTCATGGATTAGCACCAATTCACATTTTTGAACCTAAAGTAACTAGATTGGGTTTTGTTTAAAGTTCTAGTACTTTCAATTATAGCATTATACTTTTAAGAGGCTTAGCGGTTCTATCAAACCCGTTCGGCTAACGACACTCGACTGACCAGGAGAGTGGTGGGTAAGAGTAGATACCCATTAGACTGCCATTTTATAGGCAGTCGCCTTATAGCCTCTTTATAGGACAGTTTTGTGAATGAGGCCTACTAACGGTAAGACTAACCAATTTTCTTATATATAAATATTAACTTTTAATCATAAATATATAAGATATATTTTAATATTATTAATATATTTTAGAATTAATTTAATTATAATTTTCGCAAATTTTAAACTATTTTTTGAAAATTTAAATTAATTCTTAAAGCCGATTTAATTGATCTTTTAATTAACAATTAATTAAATTAATTAAATCTAAGATAGATTTCAATAAATTAATCAAATTAATTTTTCTATCTTTTCCCCTAGATGGTTCGAAAATTACAAGCCATTCACACAAGAGTCTTAGTTATTTTTATTAATCCAATTAATCACCAAAATAACAATCTAGTTATAAAAGGCAAGTAAATCAAGAAATCAAAAGGGGGGACCATATGGGTGGCGGCTAGGGTTAGGAAACCCTAGCCAAAATCTCGATCCAAGGCCTAGCCTTGGGGTGTTCATCGCAAAAACACCAAAGGCACAAACAATTCATGCAGTTTATATCAAACACAAGAAAACAAGCCTATGCTCTGATACCACTGAAGGGTTTCTATGCAATCAATGAACAAATAGATTCCTATGGTTCACATGCAACCCTAATATGATCTATGTTTTCTTCTATGAAGATAATAAACTAAACCTAAAGGAACAATTAATTTCTAAAGATCAAAACTGAGAAAACCAACCTTTTGATCTTATGATCCTTGAAGCTAACAGCAAAATAATCCTTCCTCAAATGCAAGTCACACCAAAGCAATGGAGAAGACAGTCCAGCAGAGTAACAGAGAGAGAGAGAGATGGCGTGAAGAATGAGGTGCCCAGGGGGTTCCTTTTATAGCCTCCAAGGGTTACACCTCAAACCCTAAGGAGCCTCCAAATAGACAAGCCTTTTGACCACTTGGACCAGGCTTCCCAAAACCCTAATTAGGGTTTCGCCAAACCCTGGAGGAGCCTCCAGGGTGGCTCCATTTTGGTCCCTGGTTTTTACCTGGCCAGTTATTCAACTATTGAATAAATGCAAACCAGTCCCTGCACCTTTTATTAATTTATTTAATCACTAAATTAAATCCAATTAATTCTAGATTAAATCTCAATTAATTAATATAGTTTCTAATTAATATATTAACAATTAAATATATTAATAAACCATATATTTATTTTCTATTGATTTATTAAATAATTAATAAATCAACAATTCTCTCTACTGAACTATACATCTATCCTCCAGCTATGAGGGCAACCCAAATGGAATTGTTTGTGCCTTTGGTGCTTCTATTAACAAGATAAATACAATTATAAGTCATGGCTTAGACACCTAATCCAACAATAAGTGTTACAACAAAGGGCACAATTCTAGGACCTGTAAGGGATAAAGAGGAGAAGTACAACATGGAAGCCGAGTTGGAGGAGTGGTGGTGGTCAAGCTTGATATGACTTATGCTATGTGTTTTAATTTATGTTTCGAATATGTTGGAAGTATAAGACAATTATTTGTTTACATCAATAGTATTTGTAGTAGGTAGTATGCAGCATTTGTGTTTGTCTAATGTTTTTGCATATGGTCATTACTTCTGTAACCGTTAAGAACATATGAAGCATTAAATGTTGTTTGGCTAAATGATTCAGACTTTATTGTTGAGTGTGTTCCTGATAATCGTATGTACCTTTGTTGTGCTAGTTAGAAAACCACTTAAACTTAATTTTAACAAAATGTGGTCCAACCCATTCCATTACCACTGAAAATACCTTTCTCTCATAACCATTTGGTCAGATGGATGAAGATGACTCACCCAAACCATCATAAACAACTTACTTCATAGAACATGTCTTTATATCAACAACATTTTCTCCACCAACATATATTTATAACCACGATAAGGATCAAAATTTTCAACACCAAGCGTTCTAATTTACAATTGCACCCTCCTTTACCCACTGTAAAACTCATTAACGAACATCGAAATATATAACAACGATAACGATAATTTTCATTACAACTTAAACAAAACAAACTAGTCAGATTCGACATTACAGAAATTTATAACGACAAAAACAACACCACAAAGCAACCCCAGATTACCCCATCCTTAGTACGTAAAAAACACATACACCAAGAAAAACACCCAATAAAGGAAGAACATCCGCTTATACTTCTCTACAACCTCAAGATCGTCTTCAACTCGTGTCACCATTTCCAGCATATTCCTTTTTTTTTATCAAACCATGAATGATCATCACGGAACGGCGACACATTGGTGGGTCAAACCAACCAACAAACCCACACCGACTGCACCTCCAGAACCTCATGCCAGGGTTCAGGTTCTTTCATGACGTCGACATAGCTGCTTCGCTCCCATATTGGCAAATCACCATTTCTTTTTCTTCAACTGGTCTACGCAAATGGATCACAGTGGAGATGATGATGGAGCTACCCAGGACGACGACAGTTTATAGAGTTCTAGTTGAGAAGTATAAGTGATAAGAGGAAAAGACGATGTTGCCCTCACGTGTTTGGCACGAGTCTCATTTAACGGAGATATATGGACGGTAACACCAAGGAGGACCAAACTTGTTAGTAAATGGAAACCACAGGGGCAGAAAAGTGGGATTTCCCAAGGTTTGACCATTGTGAAAACTAGGCCAAACCACAAGGACCAAAACTGTCATTTACTCTAAATTTTTTACCAAAGAACATTGTTTTCTATACCACAAAGGTCATAAAAATCTAAACAGGAGAACAAGACAAAAACGGAGTAAAGTTTATTCCATTATAAAAAGTGTGTTTACCTTACAAACGCACTCACTTGTTATATACTTGAGTAAGTTGGTTGAAAGAAACCGAACTTTCCGTACATATTACACCACCCACTCATTATATATAGTTGGTCGAAAGAAAATATACATGAAATCTGCTTAATTCTGAAAAAGAATCTTTTAATAAACATAATTCATTTAGTCGAGAACGAAATGGATTGAAAACGAAAGGAATATATTATGTTGGATGGAGTCGCTGCCTCCACGAGTTTACACACACTTAAAACCTTTTGCTTCAACGTCAAATTGTGAGAGCTCCTTTTCCAGATCAAAATTCTGAAACAAAGGCCAATAGACGTAACACATTATGTTGTGAAACATTTGGCAATAATCTGAATTTAATATTAATATATTTGGAAAAGGGAGTCTACAGTTTTAAAATAGTAAACCTGCCACCTACCAACCAACACCACCATTTCATACAAAGATATTTTTGCCACAAATACCCTTCCTCTAAATAAAGTACAATTCTTTTTACAATTTTTTTTTTAATTTCAGATTTATGAGCTGTAATAAAAAAAATTAAGAGGTTCTATATCCTCTTGATGTATATTCTTATACTCATTAGATTAATAATAAGTGTCAAAATCAAGAAAAAAAATTTGAGAAAACAAAATAATGAATTCTACATTCAATGGGTAATAGGTAGGGGATGAAGTAAGAAGATTTGGTAGAAAGAAATAGAGTAAATTACAGTTTTGGTCCCTATGGTTTCCTCCAGTTTCGTATTCGTCCCTGAATTTTAATTCACACGTATTTGCCCTTGTGGTTTGCTTTAACTTTCAGTTTTGGTCCTTAGTCCATGTTAAAAGACATTTTTACCCTTTTTATTTCTTTTTTTTCTTTTTCTTTTATCACTTTATTTCTTTTTTATTATTAAAAAAATAAAAAACCCACCCTACCCCCAATTACCCCCACCGGCCTCTCTCTCTCTCTCTCTCTAATCCTTACCCTATCGAAAGTCTTGACTACGAGTAAACCCTCTGCTTTCACTCTCTTCATCACTTGTAAACTCCACTTTGGATTATTCTTTGCTTGCTTAGTAATCAAACGAAGTGAACTTCCATTTACATTCATGATCTGGATGTTAAGGTGTTAATTAGTTCTCGACAGGACAGTTAGTGAATTCTGGATTTAACCATCATCGTCATCTATCTCGCACAAACTCGAACTGACTATGATTTGATATCTCGCTTAATCAAATTGTAGTTGAAACTTTGAAACTAAAAAATTTACATGGTCAAAGGGAATAAAGTAGTTATACGTTTTTTGTTTGTCATAATTGATGTTTCTCGGAGTCGAATTCTCACTGTAACTGTAGACACCGGTAACATTTAAGGATCGCATGTATCGGAAATTGATTAATTGACTGGATTCGTTTTCTCATGATCATGTATGTTTGATTGTATATGATCGTAATTAGAAGGATAACCGGAAAATTATGTATGATTGTAATCCACATAACAAGTAATTTTTCTAATTAACCATTATTTCCTTTTCCATTTCTACAATAGAGCTCAAGCTCATCCGATCATGCCAGATCTCCTAAACATACGTGTAGCTTCATCAATCAGTAGATAAAAACTCATGAAGCAAATTGATCATCATGGGAACTCAACGTGGGCCAAACACAAAGATCCTTTCCTGGTATCACAACTCCATAATTATCCGATCAACAACCATCCCTACATGAAGAAGAATATGGTCAGAAGAACGATTCATTCTTGTCATCGTCAACGGATAAACCATGTCGACGTTTTTCACTTGCCGAAATCAAATTGGCTACCCGTGATTTTGATGATGCATCTGTAATTGGAAAGGGCAGCTTTGGGAAGGTTTACAAAGGTACAATTGACATCAGGGAAGGAATTGATATTGCTATTAAGAGGTTGAATCTTGATTCCAATCAAGGGGTAACCGAGTTTCAGGCAGAGATTGAAATGCTTTCCAAGTTTCGCCATAGTCACATCGTCTCTCTGTTAGTATACCATGAAGGATCTGATAAAAGAGAAATGATCTTGGTTTATGAATACATGGCGAATGGAAGTATTGAGGATCATTTGCACAAAAGATTGAGCTAACGGAATTGAAATTGCTGTTGTTGACTTAATTGAGGGTGGGTGGGTTTTTTTAATAATAAAAAAAATAATAAATGATAAAAGCAAAAGGAAAAAAGAAATAAAAAAAGGTAAAAATGTCTATTAACATAGACTAAGGACCAAAACTGAAAGTTAAAGCAAACCACAATGGCAAATACGTGTGAATTAAAATTCAGGGACGAATGCGAAAACTGGGAGAAACCACATAAACCAAAACTGTAATTTACTCAAAAAAATATAATTTTTTTATACAAGTCGTTGGTCTTTACAAATAATTTAAATTTAACGTCTTAAATACCAAAAGTAGCAATGAGTTGATTTAGGCTGAGTCGGATTGCGATAACAAATTTAATTAAAACAATTGAAATTTTCAACCACTAAGGCTATACGGAGTGCCATGCGTTTCTCACGGCGTGAAAATGTAGACACCTCAGCCACGCCCTCCTCCACGCCGTGGAGGAGATGGTTTCCACCGCAAGCTGCTATGCCCAAGAAGAGAGAGAGAGAGAGAGAAGAAGAGAGAGACAGAGAGAAGATGCCGTTGCTCGGCGTTGCCTCGTCCACGCCCGGCCACATCCACGCCACCCACGCGAGAGGGGGGCGGTGTGCCACGCCGTGGGTGGTAGCCACGTAGTCACCACGCAGGCGACGTTGGGTGTACTCCGCACAGCCTAAGTTAGACTATGATTCTACTCTAGCCAACCTATTAGATAAAAATGTACCATATATTTGACTGCGAGTTCCTTTTGAAATCTTCTAGACTTTTAATTTTTGTTTAAAAAAATTAAATTAAAAAGAATGTTGGAAAATAGAATTCAGCTTTTATTTTAAACAAAAAATTAGTTTAAAACTACTTGAATTAACTTTTAGGACATTTTAAGTTTTAGTGTTTAGATAATTTTTACACCTTTCAAAAATTATAGCTACTTTTATCGAATAATTATGTACAAATAAAATTCAAAATTTTCAGCTACCATCCAGTTTTATCGAATATATTTTAAATCTCAATTTGATCTATTTTTTTAGCCAACCTAAACATGTTAAGGTGACGGGAAATAGACTCCCCAAACTCTCTCAAACATCATGCACATAAGCTTTTATTTCTTCTTTTACTTTCATCTTTCATCAACATACATTATTAGAAATTCATTTTTATCAACCCATAATATCACATCAACTTATTATTATTAAAATTAAATTAATAAAACAAAAAATAAAAAATAACATTTAATTTAAACAAAACACACAATATATAATCAAAATATTTAACAAATTTTGATAACCATTTATGTAAATTCACATTCACCATTTGTTGTAAATCTTCATCTTTATTTCTAACCCACGTACCTTCTAAAAAACAAACGTGATATATATATATATATATATATATATATATATATATATATATATATATATATATATATATATATATATATATATATATATATATATATATATATATATATATATATATATATAGGGCTAGGTTATCTTAAGAATGTCAATTATTGTATAACCTTGTAATCAGATCCTGACCGTCAGATCAAATAAATGGGTGGTTATGATTGAAAGGTTAAAATTGCAAACAAAAGATTATATATATATATATATATATATATATATATATATATATATATATATATATATATATATATATATATATATATATATATATATATATATATATGGCTAGGTTATCTTAAGAATGACAATTATTGTGTAACCTTGTAATCAGATCCTGACCGTCAGATCAAATAAATGGGTGGTTATGACTGAAAGGTTAAAATTGCAAATAAAAGATAATACAATTAATTAAATTGTTAAAAAACGGTTGTAAAGGCCATAATAGACATTTTATCAACCTAAAAAAAAGGAAACTCCGTGATTTTAGGGATACAGGAGCATCTTGTTTTCCCTCTCACCTCTATAATCACGTTCAAAATCATAAAACCCCCGTTTTCATTCTGGGAAGAATGAAAAAACTGAAAAATTGTATTTTGATAAAATATAATTTCATTTTGCTAAGATGTCATTCTTGTAAGATACAAGTTCATTATGATAAGATTTCATTGTGGAAAGATACAAATTCATTGTAAATGCTCTTGAGATAAAAATTTAACAAAGAGTCATTCTTGACATAATGAATTCGTAACAGAATATGTTCTTAAAAATTAAAATACAGAAATACAGAAATACAAAAGAATACCTTGAAGCAATTAACAAAGAATACAGAAATACAAAAGAATACATTGAAGCAATTAACAAAGACTCATTCTTAACAGAATGAATTCGTAACAGAATATGTTGTTACAGAAAACTCATTCTTAACAGAATGAACTATTAATAGAGATACAAAAGAATACGAAAAATAGATGATACAATTGTTATTATTGTGAGAATAATCGTAAAATACAACTAGAAAAAATGAAATTATATTGAGATTACATTCTTGAAAGAAAACTCGTTCTTAACAGAATGAGTGTTTAACAGAACTTGTTCTTGCATACGACTCATTCTTAACAGAATAAGTTCTTCATCGGAAAAAAAAACGTTGTTGCATTTTTTTTCTCTTGACCGATTCACACCAAAAAGAAGGAGGATGGTGTTACTGTGTTCTTTTTGTACCAAATTACATTCTCTATGCTTATCCCCTACCTTTGATGCATTGTGTTTTTCCTATGCCAGAAAAGAGGACGTTTGCTGCGTTTTTTTCAGAACGAGAAGAAATATGATGAAGGCGGCTGAGTGTGGTGGCGAGAGGATGATGGTGGCTGGTGGTTATCATTCTCCGCCTTCTTCTACAACCTTTGCTGTGTTTTTTCTACACCATAAAAAGATGTTTGTTGGTTTTTTCTGAACGAAAAGGCATATGATGAAGGCGGCTGAGTGTGGTGGCGAGAGGATGATGGTGGCTGGCGAACGAGTGTGGTGGTGAGAGAATGAAGGTGGCCGCCCGTAGCGTTTAGTGGTGGTGTAGAAGGCGAGATGGAGAAACGGATTCACAGGAACGATAAGATGAAAACGTGATAAATGAAATAGTGTGTTAGTTTCCTAAATTAATGGGAACAGTGCCTAATTTAAAAGGTTTAATTTAGAATATAATTAATTGGTAATTATTCAATTACTATAATGCCCTTATCCATATTTTTAAATTGATTGGTCCACATTGAATATATATATATATATATATATATATATATACACACACATATATATATATATATATATATATATATATATATATATATATATATATATATATATATATATATATATATATATATATATATATATATATATATATATATATATATATATATATATATATACACTAGTGTTGCAGAAATTAGTCTTTGCAGTCGATTTACTTAGGGGTCTGCAACCAATTACGATTGAAGGCCTAATCGGTCAGGCTTGGTGGTTTAATCAAATGTTAGTCAATATCGGCCTTGGGTGCCAATTAATTGGTCTTGGTGATCATTTTTAATTTCTTTATTTTTTTTAAATTGTTAATGTTTTTAACCTGCTACCAACCCTATCTTTCGTGAATCTGTGGTCGACTCGATCCACCCTTACATAAATGAGTTGTACTCGAACTATCCTATTTGAATTAGTATATTATATAAGAAAAAATATTTAGTTAAAAAATAAAAACTCAGATAATATTTTTAAGACTAAAAGAATACAGGTTGATTCTCTAAATAACATTATACATTTGAACTTTTTAAATAACTTGGACATTTATTTTTTGCAACAAGAACTCATAGTAAGAATTTAGGATTTCTTTCCTGTTTAATTTTTCATTTTAAATTAAAACTTAAAAGTAAAATAATTATATATTTAAATAAGTTAGTCGGTTGTTATCAGATAAAAAAATTCAACTCTAAGTTATGTTATTAAAACAGTTTCAATGTTAACCTATAATATAACTTTTACAATTTGTAAAACATTTTCAATGTTTGTTTATATGAATTTCGAGTCAACTTTAGTATTTAATTTGTATCACCTCAGCGATAAAAGCATCCATACTTCAACTAGGACACTAGGGTTAGGGGTGGAAGTTATTTGGTTTGGAACCGAAAAACCCGAAGACCAAACCGAATTGAAACCGATTTCGGACCAAACCATATTCGAATTCGGTTTTTGGTTTGGTCTCAGACCAAACCGAATTTGGAATTTGGTTTATGGTTTCCCGTGGTTCAGACCAAACCGAACCGAAAAACCGAATATTATTCAATAAGTAATTAAAATATATGTTATATTATATAAAATTTACTTATTTACTCTTTTACCCTTACTCTTTTTGGAATTTTTTTAATTTTTTTTGTAAATTCGGTTTCCTTGGTCTCAAACCGGTCCAAACCGAATTCGAATTCGGTTTTCGGTTTGGTCTACAATAATTTGAATTCGGTTTGGTTCGGTTTACGGTTTGGACCAAAATATTTTCAGACCGAGGAAACCGAGAAAACTGAAAACCGAACCGATTTCCACCCCTAACTACGGTTCAAACTTCGAATCTTGAAAGCATACATTTTCGATTTTTTAAATTCTGGTATTTGAACTAATTAATTTATCCAACATGAACCATCCATATTCCAATTTCCACAACCGTATATATCCCTTCAACTTTTACCTTTTGCAATTCTAACCTAATATTTTTTTTTTACACTTTTATCCGAATATTTATTTATTTTTACGAATTTAATTGTGCATGTAAGTATTTAAAATGATATTTATTAAGTTTTTATTTATACAACTTTAACTCAACTTTCAATGTCTTCTTGCATTTGTGGTCCAAACACATTTTTTCTCAACTTTCATTTTCTTTTACAAATTTGATCAAAATGTTTTTTATAAACTATCTTTTTTTACTAAGCTTTGACACCCCCCCCCCCCCCCCCCCCCCCCCCGCTTTTGTTTTACAATTTTAGCTCTATTTTCATTTTTTTTTTTTGCAATTTTGGTCCAAACATATTTAAATTTAATTTAAAAGAAATAATAAAAAATTATGCTTTTTATGAAATGGTCAACTTTTCCGGAACTAGGACATTTTGTAACTTGAATACTTCTTAAAAGAATTGGGGACTGAAAATATGTTGGGATTTAATCATAATAACAGAAACATTCATGCAGCGGAAGACTTAACAAGATCAAATCATATGTTCAAGAAAATTATCAAAACAAGAATCATCATGTTCATAATTTAGGATCATATGTTCATAGCAATTTCATCAACTAACAAGATGAATTATAAAATTCATACCTTTGTTTGGATGTAAGGATCCAAACCAGAATCCCTCAAATGATTCACACCCAAGATCATCAGAAAACCAAACTGTCTTAATTAATTAAAAGCTTTAATTACTTACAATCCAATCATTGTAATTAATTTTTATAAATTAATTTCAAATTAATTTATCAATTAGTTACTAATTTAGTTTCTAATTAATTTATTTCAACATAAATTAATGAACCAATCATCCCTTCTTATTTTCTGTCACTATTTGTTTTTAAAGGGTCGTAAGGGCAACCCAAAATGACCTGCTATTATTAGAAATATCACCACAATTGATAACATTGGACACTATTTCCAACAGTCTCCCACTTGGACATGTCATCCACTTTAAGTGGTCGAATACTTTCATATAATAAGCAGAGAGTATGCCATCCAATGCAACAGTCGAACTGTGATCAAAGTCATGAGACGACCCTTAAATAAGAGATTAGTTATTCCTCTATTCTACAATATATCATTATGAACCTGAGACATGGATAAGTTCAATCTCAAACGTTCAAAATTCTGTTTCTCGATAGTGATTTATGATGATCATATCAGACTACCCAATTGAACACTTCAATTTATTCAGGACACGGCCGAGTACTTCAATGTCAACATCAAATCATCGAGGGGCCCACAGATATCGCTTCTCCTTATTAGGACAAAACGAATAGATAAACTTTTACTACATAGTTTCTGTCTACTTCATCATATTACACATGGACATACCCTTTATAACTGTCAGTTACGAACAACGTTTGAGTAGACCAATGCATTACAGAATCATAGAGCAAAAACTCATGTATCTATGTTTGAAGAATAAGAGATATTATCATCTTAGAATTACTTGTGACTTAATCCATGAAGTAATCTCTTAGTGCGGGTTGTTCCAATACTTGAATCGTTATCAAGTACTCATGAGTGTTAGTCGCAATCTTCATGATATATCTAATCACCATAGACAATCTACTAATACTCTATGACAGTCTTAAATCACTACTTGCTTCCAATAGTACGGCCGACTATGGAAGTTTGAATAAATTAATACTCGGGAAGCGGGTTCTAAACATGCTAAATAAAACACAATATTAAATTAAATTTGTTTTAGCAAAACCAATTTGCTTAACTTTGACTGCTATCTACGATGTTTTAGCAAAACCAATTTTCTTGAAGGACCCGTAATGTGGATCGAATCCATTCTAAGGAATGTAGTACCCAAAAGAGAGTACATCTAATGGTTCACACCAATAAGTCCTAATTATTAGGTTAATTTGTTAATTTAAGAAGGCTCGATATAAAAGCCTAGAGAGGGATTGTAGATTTTGCTAAGAGAGAAGATAAAACTTCAAGTCTGAGAGACCTCTAGGAGTGGGATTAAAAATAATCAGTTTCAGGAAGGGTTTTTATAGCTTGCAAGGATGCTTAGAGATAAACCTGATTTGAATTCAAACCGGATAAGGATAATTGATTAAATAATCTAACTTATCTTTAATTTAGATCTTATCCTTTTATCTTATATGTGGTGAACGAAATTTATAAGGATAAACCCTTCTAAACTTCGTCCCCTATTGTAACGACCCAAAAATCTTGAATTTTTATTATATTCAAAATAATGCTTTGAAAGTTTTAAAATCATGTAACGGGAAATATAGAAAATTTCCAAGAGTTTGGAGAAAATCGGTGAAAAAGGGCAAAATGGTCATTTGACATCAAAATGACTTCTAAGTAATGAATATATGATTTTGGGGATAATATGTAATGAACTAAACCACGATATTTTTGTTAAGTATTGGTTTTGTTAGAAAACCTTTTTGGTAAGAAAATTACAGTAAAAGATTGAAAAAGGGTAAATTTGTCATTTTACCATAAAAGGGTAATTTGGTCATTTGACCATGTGAATGACCTAATAAGTAAAAATAATGTTGTTTGTGGCAAAAATATAAGAGATGTAGTTCTTATGTGATGAAAAGTGATTTTAGTGCCAAAAATTCAAGAAATAGAACTTGAGGGGCTAAAGTGAAAATATGGAAAATATAAATATGAGAAAATATATCATAAATGGTCATAATTTAGGAGAGAACTTCTGGAAAAAACAAAATCATCTCAAGAACCGTGAGCAAGTTTTCAAGGATTTGAAGCAAGAATTGAAGATTTTAGCTTCAAAGAGGTAAGAATCTGTCCTATGTTGTATAATTCGTAGAAAAATCATACGATATCCAAATTAGGTGATTCAAGTGCCCATGGTTTCGTCTCGATGTCTTCTTCAGTTCATCAGTTGGGGTTCAGACCTCGTTCAGTCGTTTTCTAGGGTTTTGAACCCGATTTCCATGAGTATGATTTCTGTGTCCAATTGTGTTGTGAAATTCTTGAAAAATCGTGTGTTCACTGGATTGTTCTGAAATTTTGTGTGGAGAAGAACCTTGTCATGAGTCATACTCGACCAAAAGGAATTTACCCAGTTCATTGTTTTGGTTTGGATTTTGGTGTGTGCAACCCGACCTCCACAGATTGGCTGCTGCACACCTAGGTCAACTTGTGGGATTTTTATTTCCCAAATGTTCCATGGTTTAGGTCTGAAAATTTGATGGGAAGGTCATTCTCTTGTCTACAGTGTTTTATCCAGAGGGCTTGATCCAATTCCATTAGGAAGCTAGGGTTCCAATGCCTTCTCTTTGACTGAACCAGAATTGTCACTGTGCACATTGTCCTTGTTGCACTATTTTTAATTCTCAGTTTGCTTATGCTTTGAGTTTGATTTTTGGATGAGAGCTTTATCTTCATGTCTAGTGTAACTCATCCAAAAGGCTTGACTTATTTCCTTTCATAAGTCAGGTTGTTGGACAGATCTTGTCAACCTATGCTGAGTTGTGACAGAAATGTTGCTTCTCATTTCCTTCATATTGTATGATTTTTAATTCTTAATTGGTTTTTCTTTTGGGTCTGAATTTCGAAGGGTAGTCTCTTGGTTATATCTAGTATGCCTATGTAAGAGGGTTTCCCTTGATTCCATTCCCAAGTGGAATGGAATTGGTGATTCCTCCACTAATCCAGATTTGTGACAGATTGCACTGTCAATCTTGTTGCTTATTTTCTAAGGTCTTAAAATGTGATTCAAGTCTCGGTATCTTCTTGAGACTTGTCATGTATTGTGTCTAGTTTTCAGAATGTCTGAGTTTGTACCATTCGAGTTTCTGAGTTGGGAGTTATGGTCAATTCTTTGACCATGCGTCTTAGATATCAAAATCTAAAAAAAGGGGTAAATAATGTGATATTAATCTATTAAGATGTAGATTAAGAGGTCTTTAATTGTTAATAGGGCCTAGCTTATATTAACTAGAATGTTAAATGAACTCCTTAGGTATTAAGGAGTAAAGTTGAAGGAAAGGAAAACTCAACGGGAAGAAGTGATTATAGTTAGACTTCTCTAACTAGATAAGGTGAGTACATGCAGTATTTTTACCCATTTTGGGGTACATGGCAAGTAAGTATTTTTAAGATTTTTTTATAAAATTTCTATATGTGAAATTATATGCAAGAGTATTATTTCTAACTTGTTTGTGAAAGTATAATGCTATATTTGAAGTTATGTTTTGGCCTATGAGCCAATTATGTGAAAGTATGTTTTGGTCTATGAACCAATTATGTGAAAGTATATTTTGATTACAAGCTATATATGTTTTCAAGTATGAATAGGCATATAGCCACAAGATGTTTAAGAATTATGTTTTTGTTACAAACCGTATATGTTTTCAAGTATGAATGGGCATATAGCCATAAGATGTTTGGAAAGTATGATTTGGCATTAAGCCTAAATTGTTATAAAGATATGTTTTAAACATATGATTGATATGTGATGAAAGTTATAAATTTGGCATCTAGCCATAAAGACATAAAATGATGTAGTTTGGCACCTAGCCACAAGTTATATGTTTATGAGAAATGTTCAAGCAAGCAGCAAGTTTTTGTATGACTGGTAATTGTAGCAAGCAGCGTTGGTAAGGGAACTATGTTCCAACCTACCCGGGTTAGGTAAGGGGTCTACTGGGGAAAATCCCCATCGCGAAGTAGATTGCCTCAGCACTTCTATGGTGAGGGATGATCCGTTCTTTCTAGCCATAGAGACTTGGGGTATCACGTATAGTGATTAAAGCCCTAAGTATAAAAATCCAGCAAGCTTATAAAACCAGTCAAAGAAAGTAAGAACGATGTTATTTTTGTAAAGTATGTCATAGAATGATTTTTGAGAAGTAATGAGTTATATTATGTTGTTATTATAAAGTTTTGAAAGAAGATAATTATGCAAGGTATGGTACGTAATGATTATGAAAAGAATAAAGAACTATGGTATGATAATATTTTAAAACTTTGAAAGATGTTTTATGTCATAAGTTTTATATAAAGGTTGGAAAAGAAGTTAAAGGTTTGAGTCTAAAACTCATGTAACTCACGAGACAATTTTTGTCTTACGTATTCTATGTTTTGCCATGTATTCCAGGTTAAAATAAGTTGCTATAAATGGGATGAAGTTTAGCTGGAGTGGAGCTTGAGTTAGCTCCTAATTTGGACGCAAAGTTTAATCCTCTTCTTGCTGACTATGGTTAGATTTGGTATGGATTTGTAACACCCACAGTTTTAAAAATGTAAATTATCGGTTTTTGATAAACCGTATTTTTGTATTCATGTATTTATACGAAAAACCATAGTATTTGAAAATATTAGAAATGGGGTGTCACAAGTTGGTATCAGAGCCATAGTTTAAGCGAATTAGGATTGGCTTGTTCCACTCCTAGGCTTAAACTCATGCTATAGAAATGATAGTTTATGAAAGTATGATATATGATGTCTTAAATGATTAAGACATTAAAAGCATTAGTTAAAAATATGTAGATATAACACAAAGAAGTGCTAAGCTAACGTTTAAAATGAGCAAAAATCTGACTGTTAGGAAAATTATATGATATTTTCCGTAACCGTCTAAATTGATTAAAGGCTATGATTATAAAGTATTAAGATTTCTAGTATTGAACACCATGTATTTATAATGGTGTTATATGTTAAAAGAACCAGTGTCCCATGAAACCTTGTGGTAACAACAGAATCAATATGTATAGGTGGTTATGGTAATATGGGCCCGTATTATCATAATCACAGGATATGTATTGAGACTGGTGGAATTGCAAAGGAATTATGGCGTTCTGGTGGGAAGGGTTTGTGAAGAGAGTAGTAAGAATAACATAGGAATTGTATACCTATGTAACAAGAACAAGAAAGATTATAAGTAATAAAAGTTAATGCAGTGGATGTATACTACTTAGTATGGTAAAGTAAAAGAAATAATGCGATACTTAATATTTTGTAGACAGAGTGAAAGACATTAAATTATATGCCTGTCGAGGCGAGAGAAAGTATGAATAAGGGCAATTTAAAGAGGAATTATGGGTTTTTATTACCTATATAAGAGTTGTAAGACTCTTATATGAAGAATGAAAATTTTAAGCATAGTATAATGATAGTACATAAAATTTGTAAAAAATAAAAGAGTGGTAAAGAAGAGTTTAATGCAAGCAGGTGATGTGCCTTGGGCATGACCATTAAATTTCAAAAAAAAAATTTTAAAAATGTATGAATAGTAAATATATAAAGGAAGCAAGGTATCGTTGCAAGACGATCAGATTAAAATGATGAGAAAAGCTAAAAATAGAAGATGACAATGGTAGTAGAGAGTGGAAGACTAACTGCTGGGGTTGAACAAAGAAGATAAACGAAAGTGTCCAAAGATGGACAATTGAATAAGTTATAAGTACAGTGCTATAATGAGTAATAAAAGTAAAGTAAGATACCCAATTGGGGAAAAGAATGATGAATGGTAAATTGTTAAAGATTATGATATTTTAAGTAAAATGTATTAATGTAATGTGATAAAATGAATGTGAATCGAGAAATAAAGGTTGAATGCCTAAATAAATCTTAGGCAAGAAATTAAAGGTGAAATAAATGATGATAAGATGGTGGTTGCCAGGAATTAAGTTCCGCAACCAAATGAATGAAATAAAAGAAGAAATATCAGTAATGAAATAGCATAATGATGTATGATAATGGAAGAAAACCAAAAGCTTGTGAGCAAAATGACTAAGGGTCATAAATGATATGAAGTAAAGAAAAATAGTAAATATTTAAACAAGTAGTAGACGAAGAATTAAAGATAATGTAAGAACTATGATAAACAGACAGGAAGTTACTACTTCCGAATGGGAATAATGGCTAGAAGTCTCCAAATATTTTGAGCAATGATTAGTACATGGCTGGTAACCATGAAATACAAAGAAATGTATATATGTATATACGTGCTTATAAATGTAAAAGCATGAGTAAGTTTTGGGATATATATATATAAATATAATGTATAAAAGTATAAAAGTGGTTATGAAATAGGTATTCTAATTAGAATACTATAAAGTATGAAGCCAAAGAGTAAGATAGTGTAATGGGCATGTAATTTCGAAATACAAAAGAACGAAAGATAATGATAGAATTAATGGGAGTTGTGCACCATCTAATGATACATAAGAAGTAAGTCTTATATGACATATGGGATATACAGAGTGTAAAGAAATGTAGTTTAAATGAAAGAATAATATAATGTGTTAGGCATATAGCCTATAACACATGGAAGAAATGGTAAAAGATGTAAAGGTAAGGAAATTATTTTTGGTACTAACTACAACAAGTAAAGGGTAAAGAGTGATAACGGTGGTGACGAGGTGTGTCAAGAAATTGTCATGGAATAAAAATGGCTAAAATGTTGGTTTGCGTTCTTAAACCAAAAGAGAATCAAGCATATACATAAATACATGTGTATATTATACAATTAATAATTTACAAACATGTGTTAAGAGGTTATGTGGGACAATGAGTTATATATTATTGTCAAGATAGAATTATATTATTTCTAAAAATGTACAGAGATGGTAATAAATCCTTGACAGCTTTGACCTTTATAAGAGTCAAACTGAGAATAAGTGTAAAAAAAATCTCTTTGAAGTATGTATGAAGTATATTGATATTGAGTTTGGAATTTTGAAATACTAGATGGAATGAACTGAAAACACCAAAGAATCCACTGGGTAAAGTTGGGATGCTAAACAGAAATCAAGGGATAAAATTTATTTATAAAAGTCTAAAATGGGACAAGAAATTGAAAATTCATATTTGTAACCAAGAAGTTAACATATATGAGTGTGAGACTTAATCACACCACAAGATGGTAATACCATGAAAAGTGAAATAAGTATGAACTTTTATAAGTTGCTTGAGAAATTGAAAGACGGGTAGAGAAAGAGTAAGTAGAAGACAAAGTGCCAAATTAGGCACTAGTGTAAAAAAAACATGATTATATTAGTAAGCTTAATGAGTAAATGAGACCGAAATCTCATAAAAGAAGATGAAAGAAGCAATTACAATGTTAGTATATCGAAATGTGAAAGTAATACAAGAAAAAAGTGATATGAGATATGTAAAGAAAGTAGTACATGTAATGTACAAGAAATGATTAAGAGGTATGTGAAAATGTAAACTTATAAATTGAGTTATTAATAAATAAATATGATGAGAAAATAGAAAGATTCAAGACATGTATGAATAGATACATATAGAATGCAGAGTGGGAAATAATGATAATAATAATCTGTTGTACATGTATGAAAGCTAGTAGGGAGTAAAAAGAAGTATATAAATCTGTAATATAAATGTCAAGAGTAGAGAGTAAATAAGTTGACAGAAATAATAGCTCAACTTCAATAGTAAAAATCACACTATTAAGATACGAAAAGATTCCGAGGACGGAATCCCAATAAGGGGGAGGTAGTTGTAACGACCCAAAAATCTTGAATTTTTATTATATTCAAAATAATGCTTTGAAAGTTTTAAAATCATGTAACGGGAAATATAGAAAATTTCCAAGAGTTTGGAGAAAATCGGTGAAAAAGGGCAAAATGGTCATTTGACATCAAAATGACTTCTAAGTAATGAATATATGATTTTGGGGATAATATGTAATGAACTAAACCACGATATTTTTGTTAAGTATTGGTTTTGTTAAAAAACCTTTTTGGTAAGAAAATTACAGTAAAAGATTGAAAAAGGGTAAATTTGTCATTTTACCATAAAAGGGTAATTTGGTCATTTGACCATGTGAATGACCTAATAAGTAAAAATATTGTTGTTTGTGGCAAAAATATAAGAGATGTAGTTCTTATGTGATGAAAGGTGATTTTAGTGCCAAAAATTCAAGAAATAGAACTTGAGGGGCTAAAGTGAAAATATGGAAAATATAAATATGAGAAAATATATCATAAATGTTCATAATTTAGGAGAGAACTTCTGGAAAAAACAAAATCCTCTCAAGAACCGTGAGCAAGTTTTCAAGGATTTGAAGCAAGAATTGAAGATTTTAGCTTTAAAGAGGTAAGACTCTGTCCTATGTTGTATAATTCGTAGAAAAATCACACGATATCCAAATTAGGTGATTCAAGTGCCCATGGTTTCGTCTCGATGTCTTCTTCAGTTCATCAGTTGGGGTTCAGACCTCGTTCAGTCGTTTTCTAGGGTTTTGAACCCGATTTCCATGAGTATGATTTCTGTGTCCAATTGTGTTGTGAAATTCTTGTAAAATCGTGTGTTCACTGGATTGTTCTAAAATTTTGTGTGGAGAAGAACCTTGTCATGAGCCATACTCGACCAAAAGGAATTTACCCAGTTCATTGTTTTGGTTTGGATTTTGGTGTGTGCAACCCGACCTCCACAGATTGGCTGCTGCACACCTAGGTCAACTTGTGGGATTTTTATTTCCCAAATGTTCCATGGTTTAGGTCTGAAAATTTGATGGGAAGGTCACTCTCTTGTCTACAGTGTTTTATCCAGAGGGCTTGATCCAATTCCATTAGGAAGCTAGGGTTCCAATGCCTTCTCTTTGACTGAACTTGAATTTTCGCTGTGCACATTGTCCTTGTTGCACTATTTTTAATTCTCAGTTAGCTTATGCTTTGAGTTTGATTTTTGGATGAGAGCTTTATCTTCATGTCTAGTGTAACTCATCCAAAAGGCTTGACTTATTTCCTTTCAGAAGTCAGGTTGTTGGACAGATCTTGTCAACCTATGCTGAGTTGTGACAGAAATGTTGCTTCTCATTTCCTTCATATTGTATGATTTTTAATTCTTAATTGGTTTTTCTTTTGGGTCTGAATTTCGAAGGGTAGTCTCTTGGTTATATCTAGTATGCCTATGTAAGAGGGTTTCCCTTGATTCCATTCCCAAGTGGAATTGAATTGGTGATTCCTCCACTAATCCAGATTTGTGACAGATTGCACTGTCAATCTTGTTGCTTATTTTCTAAGGTCTTAAAATGTGATTCAAGTCTCGGTATCTTCTTGAGACTTGTCATGTATTGTGTCTAGTTTTCAGAATGTCTGAGTTTGTGCCATTCGAGTTTCTGAGTTGGGAGTTATAGTCAATTCTTTGACCATGCGTCTTAGATATCAAAATCTAAAAAAAGGGGTAAATAATGTGATATTAATCTATTAAGATGTAGATTAAGATGTCTTTAATTGTTAATAGGGTCTAGCTTATATTAACTAGAATGTTAAATGAACTCCTTAGGTATTAAGGAGTAAAGTTGAAGGAAAGGAAAACTCAACGGGAAGAAGTGATTATAGTTAGACTTCTCTAACTAGACAAGGTGAGTACATGCAGTATTTTTACCCATTTTGGGGTACATGGCAAGTAAGTATTTTTAAGATTTTTTTATAAAATTTCTATATGTGAAATTATATGCAAGAGTATTATTTCTAACTTGTTTGTGAAAGTATAATGCTATATTTGAAGTTATGTTTTGGCCTATGAGCCAATTATGTGAAAGTATGTTTTGGTCTATGAACCAATTATGTGAAAGTATATTTTGATTACAAGCTATATATGTTTTCAAGTATGAATAGGCATATAGCCACAAGATGTTTAAGAATTATGTTTTTGTTACGAACCGTATATGTTTTCAAGTATGAATGGGCATATAGCCATAAGATGTTTGGAAAGTATGATTTGACATTAAGCCTAAATTGTTATAAAGATATGTTTTAAACATATGATTGATATGTGATGAAAGTTATAAATTTGGCATCTAGCCATAAAGACATAAAATGATGTAGTTTGGCACCTAGCCACAAGTTATATGTTTATGAGAAATGTTCAAGCAAGCAACAAGTTTTTGTATGACTGGTAATTATAGCAAGCAGCGTTGGTAAGGGAACTATGTTCCAACCTACCCGGGTTAGGTAAGGGTTCTACTGGGGAAAATCCCCATCGCGAAGTAGATTGCCTCAGCACTTCTATGGTGAGGGATGATCCGTTCTTTCTAGCCATAGAGACTTGGGGTATCACTTATAGTGATTATAGCCCTAAGTATAAAAATCCAGCAAGCTTATAAAACCAGTCAAAGAAAGTAAGAACGATGTTATTTTCGTAAAGTATGTCATAGAATGATTTTTGAGAAGTAATGAGTTATATTATGTTGTTATTATAAAGTTTTGAAAGAAGATAATTATGCAAGGTATGGTACGTAATGATTTTGAAAAGAATAAAGAACTATGGTATGATAATATTTTAAAACTTTGAAAGATGTTTTATGTCATAAGTTTTATATAAAGGTTGGAAAAGAAGTTAAAGGTTTGAGTCTAAAACTCATGTAACTCACGAGACAATTTTTGTCTTACGTATTCTATGTTTTGCCATGTATTCCAGGTTAAAATAAGTTGTTATAAATGGGATGAAGTTTAGCTGGAGTGGAGCTTGAGTTAGCTCCTAATTTGGACGCAAGGTTTAATCCTCTTCTTGCTGACTATGGTTAGATTTGGTATGGATTTGTAACACCCACAGTTTTAAAAATGTAAATTATCGGTTTTTGATAAACCGTATTTTTGTATTCATGTATTTATACGAAAAACCATAGTATTTGAAAATATTAGAAATGGGGTGTCACACCTATCATCATCCCTCAACGTTATCCATTGCCCAATTATTGAACAATTAATATTTAGTCCATGTACTTCTAATTTCTCCCAAATTAATTCTAATTAATTCCAAACTAGTTTCTAATTAATTTATCATCACATATTAAATTAATAAACTATTTATTTCTGTCTCTCAATTAACTCTAATACCATGTGGACTACTGAAGGCAACCCAAAAAGGACTCTGCTATTAACGGAACGTCCTTACCAATTAATTATGATCTTCGATACTATTCCAACACTACTATGCTATTTCCTTCCTTAACTAGATTCTAAAGTACAACGGTACTCCCTGAGTATGTGCTTTGACTTCCCATGGCCCTTGGTTCTTTAGTCAAGGCGACTGCACCCTTGGTGTCTCAGAATATTTCATGGATTTCATTGATGTTGAGGACAACACCAAGATTACTAACGAAATTCTTCAACCATGTAGTATCTTATATAACATCACTAGTTGATATGTATGCTTGGACTTTTATACGAAGTTAGCCATCAATTTCAGTTTGGAACTTTTCCAAGTTACCACTTTCTCCATTCACACTAAACATAACTCTTTGTTTTCTCTCATGCTTAATAATGTCTTCAACCATTGTCCAATGACTTTTGCCAAGGCTGTCCTAAAATCAACTTACTATGCTCCGAGCATATAACTTATCAGAATAAGTACATGTCATGCCATTTATGATCGATCCTATAGCAGAAGCATATGGGATTCGACTCATTCTATTCAGTTCTTCTATAGTACTGGATCATTGATTTTCAATCAATTTGATGCCATGGGTGGAATCTCTTTCTCAGAGTCATGTATCCTGAATTTCTTCATGATCATACCCTCGATGTAATTTGGCTAAGTCCTTTTAGATGTTTTTATCTATCTCTATGAATTCTGTCACACCCCCAAACCACGATGACGGAAACGTCTGAGGGTGGATGACTTCATGAACAGTATCACAACAACGTTTGTACAATAGTGATCAAAGCAAACACATCCATCATATACATAATTGTAAATGTTACAAGAGTTCAAAAGATTGTATGTTTTAAATACAAATACAATATGATATCAAAATACATAGTATGACGCCATAGCGACCCATCGTCAAAGGTTGTAGTTACCTTATCAATATCCTGAGAATACAAGTAGTTTGAAAGAGTGTCAACATTACGTTGGTGAGTTCATAAGATTTTTGTATGAGAAAATCCATAATCCTTTTTCCTTGTAAAAAGATAGTGTTGGAAACCAGAAAATCCAATATTTTCTTATAAATGAGTCGTAGTCCAAAGACCGTAAATGTATAAGTATTTCTATACTTGAAAATAGTATTACGTAGTTTTATTGTTGTATGAAACCGTGTAAATAGATGTTTACTTGTAGACTAATCGTAGACTTAATTCCATAAAACTAGTATATATAAGTAAATCGTACTTATATTTATACCTTTTATAAAACATAGTTTTAATTCCCATAGAACCAGTGTATATAAGTAAAACCATACTTATATTTGTAACGTGTAAAAATGTAGTTTTAATACCATAAAACTTGTATAAGGAATCTCTTTCCTTGTAAAATGTAGTATTGTACTCCAAGAAAATCCAATATTTTCTTATGAACGTATCAAAGTCTTAAAAATCTAAAGACTAAAATGTATAGCGTAGCTTGTAGTATAAAACCTTTGAAAATGTATATTTCCACGTAAACAATTTATAAAGTTGATTTCCCATGCGAGACGTCCAATAACCATACTGTGACCATGTAGGCCTGCTTCGACGTTCTTCAGGCGTCGGACTGTTATGACATTTGTCACCTCAGACCCGTCGGTCTAGCTGTAGCTAGCAGCTCAGGTGCGGGGTTGTCAATCCCGTATAGATCTATACACAAATATCACGTTCTCTTACCGAGACTCTGGTTATAAATTTCAGGACTTATAGTATGTACTTAAATAATCACTGTGAAGACCCGTCTCACAAAAATGTATGTATCAATCAAATTGTTTACGTAAAGTTTGTATATGAAAAACCCTTGTATTTGCCAATTATCATTTTTTATATATTTGTATATAATTATTTGTCTTGTTCTAACCGTTATAGTAACATTTGTATCCACAAACTATTCCTATAATAGTTTATTTTTAGTATTCCGTTGTGAAAAGCATATATTTACAAATATATGTGAAATAACTTATTTTGATGGTTATAAAGAACTTCTTTTAAGATATATTCTCCATGATAGTGGTGTAATAAATTGGTTATACCCTTTATTAATTCCCATATAATATTTCATGACTATCAAATAAAGAACGGCCAGGTAGAAGATCAAATGGGGAGGCAGGACCCTTTCAGCGTATAAGCCTTTCGGAAATCCAACAACCTAGCCCAAATGATCGGCCTAGACACCGCCCTCGTAAGTAGATCATTCGATATTATTTTTGGAATTATAATAGAATTGTTGTAATAATGATGTTTACAAAATTCGTATTTCGTTTACTATTGTTACAAATGAGTATAAATAACTATTTTTATAGTATAACTTGTATTCTCCCCCTTAAAAACTTGAATAAAGATAAAAAGAACGGGTATGAACTCACCTCAATGTCGACTAGGATCTTATCGCCAACTGTTGTTAGATCGCCCGACTCGTCGTGCTTCTAACTCGAACTCACTATATTTATAACTGAAATAGCTATTTCTAACGCTCATTCTTCGTATATTTCTATATATATCGAAGAATCTTCTAACAATACTATCTAGTGATATAGAGATCGATATCTGAGGTGTGAGGAAATGAGAGGATTGAAGCCTCTATTTATAGTAAATTTATTTTCGTATAGCGGCCCTCAAGATACAGACATTTGACGTTTATAGCTTTTAAATTTTGTTTATGACAAAACATACCCTTAAAATACTCTTTAAATAGATTTAATAGTTTTTATATAAAATTAATGATTTTTGTTTATAAAAATATAATCTACAAAAATCGTAGTTTAATAATATCAACTTTTTAACTAAAAGTCTTTAACGAATTAACGAATGGATATTAATTGTAAGTTTGATAAAAATATAGGGTTTAAATGTAAATACAATTTCATTTTAAAGAAAAAGAAAATGTTAAATATAAAACAAATATCAATAATATTAAATTTTGACGTCAGATTGTTCGTATCGACGATACTGTTTTGACGGTAATTTTTCCGTTTTATAAGACGTCATAATATTATTGATAAACTTAAAAATACGTATTGAATACGTAGTGTTCGAAATGAAAATACAAATTGTTTGAGGGTAAAATGTGTAAAATTGATTATATAATGAAGTGGGGCCCACTTTATATAAAATAAAATTAAAATAATATAATATAAAAATTTTCAAACTTTAAATTTCAAATCTCCGGTGGAGACTAAACTTTTTTTTTTTAATAAATAAATAAATATATTATAATAATTAAACGTCGTTTTCAAGTTAAATTAAACGTTTTTCTATCATAACTTTTTATATATAACGTTTGGTAAAAATATAAATACATATTCGGATCCGTCATATTTTTATCTACGTTTCGATATAAAATTTATAACATTCCGAAGAGTTTTGACTTTTACCGTTTACTATTCACGTCGGATACTATTCATGCCGGATCACTATTTACGATGAATTTTTTTTTAAACATCGAGCTCAGCAGGGTTTGCTCGTATAATTAATTTGAATTAGCGTACGTATTATTATAATATCCAATAATATATCGTATAGATTATGAAATTTACATTTCACATATTAACTTTAACGTACGTTTTGGTTGACTTAAGTTGACTTTCGTTGACTAATTTGACAGTTGTCACATTATCTACCCGTTAGAAGGAATTTCGTCCCGAAATTTAGCACTTTGAATGGATCCTCAAGGGTTTGGGAAGAGATGTGGGTATTTTTTTTTGATTTGGCCCTCACGTTCCTAGGTAAATTCAGGTCCTTGCTTGGCGCTTTCCAATTTTCAATTGCTTTGATTTTGGGGTGTAATGTCGTTATATTTTTGGTAACTAAACTTCAGTTATTCTTTGTAGAAACAAGAGTTACTAGGTTTTTATATGAATTAGGAGGATTAGAACCCATTTAGAAAGAGTTTAAACTTAAAAATAGCAAATAGAAGTTACACAGGTCGTGTAGGAGTCACTCGGGTCGTGTAGTAAACCTTTTTGAAACTGTTTAGCCTTGCAGGAGTTACACGGTTGTATTTGTGAACACGGTTCGTGTTCTAGTTACCTTAACATCTAGTGGTATCCATTAGACTTACACGGGTCGGGTTTCGGAGTACGGTTTGGATTTTTAAAAGTGAACGACGCTAACTTTAAAGGTTAATGTCGCTAACCTGTTTCAGGGGAGTTATTCGGGCAGTGAACCAAAAATTTCCTAGGCGATTTCCAGAGCAAAAGATGTGAAATTTTTGTCATTTTGATCAAGGGTTTTGCATAGAAAAAGTTTGGGATGGTCGGATTTAATACCCGAAATGCATTCTCGAGTTCTTAATTGACAAACGTAATGATCTTGAGTGTTAGGGTTTCAAACCCTAGATGTCTAAATCTGAAAGTATGCATTGGTTCACCTCATATGTAGGTTGCTAATATATGTCGTATCGAGTCCTTGTTACAATATTGTGATGTTTTAACAGTTGATTTGGTAAAATCATGATATTAGGAGTTTCGGTTTAATAACATATGAAATTCTCTAATTGTGATTTGTATTAGTTATTGATTTCTTAATCATTTGAGTTAAGTATTATGGAAATGCCTAAGCATGTTTAAGATATGATATGTGATGTCATTTTACAGTTGATACTAGTAGGATGGAAGGAATCATATAAGATACATGTGAACCACGAGTTCTACAGATACTAGATGAGTATGTTCTAATTCATTATTTATGACTAGATTATTATATAATTGAATTAACTATTCTTTGAACTAATTTCGTTATCAGAAGATATATATATTAAAAAATGTACTTTTGTTATCCCATCCTCATCGGAGTCAAGCCGCGAATTTGGAAAAAGGATATCACTTAGGGTAGTGAAAAGATTGCACCTACTGTAGATATTTTGAATTTCGGTAATAAGAACATGAGTTGTCCTTTCAGTTCCTGCTGTAAGATGCTATATAAACTGGTATGTATCATCATTTGTATCTAAGATCTTTTCAGTCTCATTCTTTCCTACTACTAGTTTATTCTTATATAAACTCAGATTTCCAATCGAGGCATGGAAAACAGATCTCATATAGAAAACTTGTCGGATGCTGAGCGGAATTTCCTAAGGGAAGAGGGTACCTCCCTATCGTTTAATCAGATACCTCTACTAGAGTCTGGTAATTATAATATGCTTAACTCCTTTTATTTCTTATTCATTTCTCTAGCGTTTTGATTTTATTTTAAATTATGTGAGGTATAGATTTTCCAGATATATTACCGCTGGATCAGCTTCAAAATGATCCTGAAGTTCTTCCTCCGATGAGTATTATCTTAGAAGATCCAGGACCTTCATCATTGGGCTTTGCTTATGAGCAATCTCAAAACTTACTTCTAGGTTGAATTTTAGTACTTTTATATCAGTTTGGTTTTTATCTTCTAACATTTTTTTTTAAAGATCCATTTATGGACGAGTACATAATGAACAGTGAGATTATCCCCATGAATCAAGGATTCATGGCTGGCATGCAGAACGATGATCAACTACAGGTGATTCATAACGATAGTGTTGGAATGAATCCCGAGTTTGAGGGAGGTTTTCAATACCAGGATCACCTTCAGATGATTCAAAGGAATCTGGAGGGATTTCAAAACCCTAGGTTCATAGCTGAAAATCAACAGTTACTGCCGACGGCAGATTCTAATGTTATTGCACCAAATTTTATCTTTGGTTTAACAAATCAGGATCATGCTCAAATGATCCAGAATGACAATAGTACAACCGGATTTGATTCTTTGAATCCAAGAACCATAGTAATTGGCAGTGGAAGTGGTTCTAGACAGCCATTAAGTAAGGAAGCGATAGCTCAGCACTTTAACAAGCCACTTATGCAAGCTGCAAGGGAACTCAACGTTGGATCAACACAGTTGAAGCAACGTTGTAGGAAGTTAGGCATCAAAAGTTGGCCTCAACGAAAGATTAAGAGTCTACAAACTCTTATTAACCATACTCAGGTTAAGAATTGTATCTCTTTTCCCCAATTTTAATACCATGAGGTTGCAATGACTGAAAGTATTTATGCAACAGGAATTGAATAATAATCCTAGTAAAGCAGACGTAATACTTGGTCTAGAGAACGAGAAAAGAGCAATAATCGAGGGTTCCAATTCGGAGATAACTGATACCACAAAGAGATTGAGGCAAGCTGCCTTTAAGGCTGTTTACAAGAAAAGAAAGGTTCAAAAGAGGGAGGAAGCTTCATCAGGGACCCATACACAGCAACAATCTCTGCCTTCTGTTTCTGCTATAAGTGGTTTTAACCATGATTTTCTCAAGATCACAAGTGAAGAGAACCCAGAAGACTTGGCAGGTGACTTAGTCCGCCTTCGGCTTTCAGATTGAATTTCTACCAATATTAGTTTAATGGAACTGTTGATAGGGATGATGGAAGGTTTTTGATAATAGTTATTGGTCAAGTATTATCGAATTGTCAGGTCTACTATGTAAGGATAGGGGTATAAGAGGTACATAAAGTGTCTAGATGTATGGTTCTATAGTATTATAAAATACTCCTTTAGTATTTTAGCTTTATATTTTGTTTTAGAGTTTTCTTTGTATATGGTTCTTGGTAAGTTTTTAGACTTGTTGTTTACTACGACTATTTCTAAGTACATGTTAGTCATACCTTGGACAAATACAGTTGATCAGGCTCTATTTGTCCTAGGTATGATTACATAACTACCTATGCCTACTCGTAGTGTTCAACTCATCTTATTACTCTTGTATTGTTCTGGTTATGATACTGTTCTAGTATGTATGTACTTGTACTTATACTTTATAAAAATATCATTGTATTTTAAAGTATACTTTGTACAGATTGTTTTGGAGAGTTTTAGTCCCATTGTATTTATAGTTGTATATCTTAAATGGATTGATATACTTATGCCAATCTGTCACACCCCCAAACCACGATGGCGGAAACGTTTGAGGGTGGATGACTTCATGAACAGTTTCACAACAACGTTTGTACAATAGTGATCAAAGCAAACACATCCATCATATACATAATTGTAAATGTTACAAGAGTTCAAAAGATTGTATGTTTTAAATACAATTACAATATGATATCAAAATACATAGTATGACGCCATAGCGACCCATCGTCAAAGGTTGTAGTTACCTTATCAATTTCCTAAGAATACAAGTAGTTTGAAAGAGTGTCAACATTACGTTGGTGAGTTCATAAGATTTTTGTATGAGAAAATCCATAATCCTTTTTCCTTATAAAAAGATAGTGTTGGAAACCAGAAAATCCAATATTTTCTTATAAATGAGTCGTAGTCCAAAGACCGTAAATGTATAAGTATTTCTATACTTGAAAATAGTATTACGTAGTTTTATTGTTGTATGAAACCGTGTAAATAGATGTTTACTTGTAGACTAATCGTAGACTTAATTCCATAAAACTAGTATATATAAGTAAATCGTACTTATATTTATACCTTTTATAAAACATAGTTTTAATTCCCATAGAACCAGTGTATATAAGTAAAACCATACTTATATTTGTAACTTGTAAAAATGTAGTTTTAATACCATAAAACTTGTATAAGGAATCTCTTTCCTTGTAAAATGTAGTATTGTACTCCAAGAAAATCCAATATTTTCTTATGAACGTATCCAAGTCTTAAAAATCTAAAGACTAAAATGTATAGCGTAGCTTGTAGTATAAAACCTTTGAAAATGTATATTTCCACGTAAACAATTTATAAAGTTGATTTCCCATGCGAGACGTCCTATAACCATACTGTGACCATGTAGGCCTGCTTCGACGTTCTTCAGGCGTCGGACTGTTATGACATTTGTCACCTCAGACCCGTCGGTCTAGCTATAGCTAGCAGCTCAGGTGCGGGGTTGTCAATCCCGTATAAATCTATACACAAATATCACGTTCTCTTACCGAGACTCTGGTTATAAATTTCAGGACTTATAGTATGTACTTAAATAAGCACTGTGAAGACCCGTCTCACAAAAATGTATGTATCAATCAAATTGTTTACGTAAAGTTTGTATATGAAAAACCCTTGTATTTGCCAATTATCATTTTTTATATATTTGTATATAATTATTTGTCTTGTTCTAACCGTTATAGTAACATTTGTATCCACAAACTATTTCTATAATAGTTTATTTTTAGTATTCCGTTGTGAAAAACATATATTTACAAATATATGTGAAATAACTTATTTAGATGGTTATAAAGAACTTCTTTTAAGATATATTCTCCACGATAGTGGTGTAATAAATTGGTTATACCCTTTATTAATTCCAATATAATATTTCATGACTATCAAATAAAGAACGGCCAGGTAGAAGATCAAATGGGGAGGCAGGACCCTTTCAGCGTATAAGCCTTTCGGAAATCCAACAACCTAGCCCAAATGATCGGCCTAGACACCGCCCTCGTAAGTAGATCATTCGATATTATTTTTGGAATTATAATAGAATTGTTGTAATAATGATGTTTACAAAATTCGCATTTCGTTTACTATTGTTACAAATGAGTATAAATAACTATTTTTATAGTATAACTTGTATTCTCCCCCTTAAAAACTTGAATAAAGATAAAAAGAAGGGGTATGAACTCACCTCAATGTCGACTAGGATCTTATCGCCAACTGTTGTTAGATCGCCCGACTCGTCGTGCTTCTAACTCGAACTCACTATATTTATAACTGAAATAGCTATTTCTAACGCTCATTCTTCGTATATTTCTATATATATCGAAGAATCTTCTAACAATACTATCTAGTGATATAGAGATCGAGATCTGAGGTGTGAGGAAATGAGAGGATTGAAGCCTCTATTTATAGTAAATTTATTTTCGTATAGCGGCCCTCAAGATACAGACATTTGACGTTTATAGCTTTTAAATTTTGTTTATGACAAAACATACCCTTAAAATACTCTTTAAATAGATTTAATAGTTTTTATATAAAATAAATGATTTTTGTTTATAAAAATATAATCTACAAAAATCGTAGTTTAATAATATCAACTTTTTAACTAAAAGTCTTTAACGAATTAACGAAAGGGTATTAATTGTAAGTTTGATAAAAATATAGGGTTTAAATGTAAATACAATTTCATTTTAAAGAAAAAGAAAATGTTAAATATAAAACAAATATCAATAATATTAAATTTTGACGTCAGATTGTTCGTATCGACGATACTGTTTTGACGGTAATTTTTCCGTTTTATAAGACGTCATAATATTATTGATAAACTTAAAAATACGTATTGAATACGTAGTGTTCGAAATGAAAATACAAATTCTTTGAGGGTAAAATGTGTAAAATTGATTATATAATGAAGTGGGGTCCACTTTATATAAAATAAAATTAAAATAAAATAATATAAAAATTTTCAAACTTTAAATTTCAAATCTCCACCTACCGTGGAGACTAAACTTTTTTTTTTAATAAATAAATAAATATATTATAATAATTAAACGTCGCTTTCAAGTTAAATTAAACGTTTTTCTATCATAACTTTTTATATATAACGTTTGGTAAAAATATAAATATATATTTGGAATCGTCGTAATTTTATCTACGTTTCGATATAAAATTTGTAATATTCCGAATAGTTTTACATTTTTACCGTTTTTCTATCATAACTTTTTATATATAACGTTTGGTAAAAATATAAATACATATTCGGATCCGTCATATTTTTATCTACGTTTCGATATAAAATTTATAACATTCCGAAGAGTTTTGACTTTTACCGTTTACTATTCACGTCGGATACTATTCATGCCGGATCACTATTCACGATGAAATTTATTATTATTATTTTTTTAAACATCGAGCTCAGCAGGGTTTGCTCGTATAATTAATTTGAATTAGCGTACGTAGTATTATAATATCCAATAATATATCGTATAGATTATGAAATTTACATTTCACATATTAACTTTAACGTACGCTTTGGTTGACTTAAGTTAACTAATTTGACAGTTGTCACAAATTCTTATACCACGTATGTATATTGCATCTTCTAGAATATTCTAGCAAAACATTTTTAAAGCCAAGTCATTACACTTTGTAACAATGACAAATTGTTTTCTAAAAGTAGTATGTCATCTACATACAATATTAGGAAGACTACAATAATACTTCCACTAGCTTTGACATAAACACAAGACTCATCTTGGCTTCTAGAAAATCCAAACTCTTTGGCATTTTTTATGACCGCAAAGATTTTATCTGCAAGGTGCTTTTTTGATTCCACAATTGAATCTCTCAAGCTTTGCACACTTTAGGATATTTGGCATGTTCAAACCTATGTCATAACCCCTTTGTTTTCCATTTAAGGAAAGCGGTTCTAACATCTAGTTTTTCATGTCTCATAAAATGAAGATATGGCAAACAATATCCTAACAGACTTATTTTCAACTAATGGTGAGAGGGTTTCCTTATGATTAATTTCTTGAGTCTGAGTAAAAGCCTACTCAACCAATCTTTCTTCGAATGTGTGTATATTCCTATCCATGATGTTCTTCTTTTGAAGATTCCCTTATTCCCACTGGTTCTAAGTCCAAGATCAACCAAATTCAAACATGGACTGAATCTTACTTTCCATGTCCTCTTTTATTTGTCGCTAATGGGCTCACCAATGCTTCCATGTAGTTGGATGACTCATCCCTACCAACCAGTGTTTTACCGCTAATCAGTGTGTCACTTTCAGTAATATGAAACCATAAAACTCATGAGAGTGACTAACTCTACTGGATCTATGAAGAGGTGGAGGTATGTCAGGTTTCCAAACTGGAGTCTCATCCTCTAGTTGAGTGTTAGCCTTAACTAAAGGTGCTTGATTGGCTGATTCTTGGATCCTTTCAAGATCAATCTCACTCCCACTTGCTTCTTTGGATGTGAGTTCCTTCTAAATAAAGACTCTCCTTTGAGTCACAAACATTTTGTTCTCAGAAGGCTTGTAAAAACAAGTATTAAAAGAACTTTTGGGATAACCAATGAAATGACACTTCTCTAATCCTGGTTTAAGCTTATTATTAGCTTCGAACGAAGACTTCACAACCCTAGATTTTCACATGTTCCAGCGAGGGACGAACCCCACTTAACATTTCAGATGGTGTCTCTGCAACCTACTTAGTTGATACGAGGTTTAAGATACGAGTTGCTGTTTCTAGGGTATAACCCTTTGAAACTAACTACAAGTGTAGCTCGACACATCTGGATCGAACCATTTCAAAAAATGTTCATTTTCTTCTTTTAGACACACCATAATATTGTAGTCTTTTGGGAGGAGATAACTGTGAAACTACTTCACAGTTCCTAAGATGTTCGCAGAACTCATTACTCAGATGTTTTAACTTAGTTGATTCTCTACTTCATTTCGAAACTCTTTGAACATTTCAAAGTTTCTAACTGATGTTTATCCAAATAAACAAAGTTATATTTACTAAACTGATTAGCAAATGTAACTAAATATCGTTCATTGTGTCCAGTGGCAGATCTGGACTATCCACAAACATCTGTGTGGATATGGCCCAAAAGATCCTTTCTTCTTTCACATCTCATGTGAATAATGACTTTGTCATGTTTTCAATTAACCAAGATTTGCATACATCATATGACTCTAAGTCAAATGATTTTAAGATCCTATCCACTTGGATTTTGGCGATGCAATTCTTGTTTAAATTAAGTTTGACAATCCCAGAACTTATCCAAACACTTACAGATGTATCAACATATATGATTATATCAGTACTACATATGCGACCAACACATTCATATACAATCCATTGTAAGGATAAAATAAAACAACCATGCTTTTATAAAAGAAAAAATATCACTATTTTCATTAAACTGAAATAAACATCCTTAACAATGCATAATAGGAAACAATGTCATATGCTATTTCTAACAAGTAAAAAAATCAAAATCTAATTAAACACCTCTAAACAGCATGAGCTTGCCATTCCCGATCCTTGTAACAGTAGTAGTGCTTCTGTTTCTCATGATCAGGTTAAGCTCCTATGCTTCAACTTCCTACATTTCACTTAGTTCGTGCATACAGCTCAAGTGTGAGTAACAGATCCCGTATCAAGGAATTAAGGATCAAAAGTTGATATATTATGAAGTTTATTTAGATATACTTGAGTTGCCAAACTTTTTGGCCCTTGAGTGTCTTCCAATCTTCTTGCATTTGGTTGAAACATATCCCATCCTAAGAATTCCCAGCTTGAGACATCTCAGAATTGGCCTACTAGTTGCCCTGGACCGTTTCTTCTTGATATCTCTCTCCTCAGGAGCCATCTCAGGAGTAGTGGAATTGAAGGAACCATGCACTCTCATGTATGACTTATAATTTGTCAATATCCCATGCATTTCCATTATGGACTTGTCCATATTTCCTGGCTTGTATATCTGGATGAATAAATCATACGAGCTTGCCATTGAGTTAAGGATAATGCTGGCACTTAACTCCCAAATGATAGGAAAACCAAGTCTTCCCAGTCTGTCAATGTATACCTCAACCTTGAGAACATGAGTACTCACACTACTACCTTCTTCTAGTTTGCACTCTACAAGCTCTTTCAATACTTTTCTTTGTTCTTGCCTAACCTGCTTTTGGAACATTCCCTCAAGCAGATTAACTATGTTATGTGGAACAAGAAACTCGAAATCCCTTCGGATATCAATGTCAATTGTCAACAGCATAAGGCAACAAACTTCATCAGATTCATCAATAAGATAGTCATGCAAGTCCTTGACTTCTTTTCTAGTGCTATCCAGAGGTGGTTCAAGAAGGGGGTTTTCAATGATATACAGCTTTCTTTCGAGCTTCAGAACTATTCTCCAAGTCCGAAGCCAATCCAAGTAATTTAGACCATTAACCTTGTCCATATCAATGAGGTATTTCTTTAAGCATTCAGAGATGGGTGATGGAGGAGTAGGAGAAGGAAAATAAGAGTTGACACTTGCTTCAGACATCTATAGAATGAAATTTAGTTAGTTTGATTTTAATCCTTATAAATAGTTACCCAAATATTATTTAACAAGGCTAGGACCCAAAATCTTCCACTTATGCTGTGAAGAGGGGTCGTAATCATAACATAATGGTCATTAAGGTAGATAAACTATTTATCAATTTCAGTCACTATAAAGTTCCTAGATCTTTGAGATTCATTGACTAAGGTCAATGGCATGTTAATCTTGGTTATGCTCATCTCGGTCCATGATAGGGATGTCGTGGATCATGGATCAGATGGTGGATCTGAAGGATTTTTCTAGCAAACAATGAACAAATAATTTCTTATGGTTCACATGCAACCCTATAAATATCTATGTTTTCTTCTATGAAGATAATAAACTAAAACCTAAGGCCAACAATTATTTCTAAAGATCAAAACTGAGAAAACCAACCTTTTGATCTTGTTCTTGAAGCTAGCAGCAAAGAGATCCTGCCTCAAATGAAGTCACACCCAAGTAATGGAGAAGACAGTCCAGCAGAGTAATTCTGGTTCAAGTTTGGCGCAGAAAAGGAGGAGCCAGGTGCCTCCTTTTATAGCCTCTAAGGGTTACAGCTGAAACCCTAAAGAGCCTCCTTAGTGGGCAAGCCTGTTGACCACTTGGACCAGACTTTCTAAACCCTAATTAGGGTTTTCGCCACCCTTGGAAGAAGCCTCCAAGGTGGCGCCAAATCTAGCCCCTGGCTTCTGGTTTGTCAGTAATTCAACTATTGAATAAATACAAACCAGTCCCTGCACCTTTAATTAATTTATTTAATCACTGAATTAAATCTAATTAATTCTAGATTAAATCTTAATTAATTATTATAGTTTCTAATTAATATATTAACACTTAAATATATTAATAAACTATTTAATTAATTCTATTGATTTATTAAACAATTAATAAATCAACCTCTTACTCTACTGAACTCTATCCTAACCTCCAGCTATGAGGGCAACCCAAATAGACTTTGCTTCAATTAACAAGATAAATATAAATATAAAGTCATGGCTTAGACACCTAATCCAACAGTCTCCCACTTGGATAAGTCTATGACTTTAATTTATCTTCTGATTAATAAACAACCTGCAGCTTCCTAAAAACTGCTGCCGAACTCTGACCTAGTCAGTTCTGTCCATAGATAAGTGATCATATGATCCTTCGTCCAACAAGATATTTTCAGAAACGAGACATGGATTGAGATCAATCTCTATCCGATACTCTGTTTCCCGATTTCCGATTCTACTTATGACTTTCGGACTTCTAATTGAACACATCAACTTAATCCAGGCTGGCCAGCACTTTAGTCAACTTCAAAATCATCGAGCGGCCTACAGATATATGTTTCCAGGGTCACGGAACGAATAAGCTTCGACTCATATGCTTGTGTCTTTTACTTATCAAATCGTACACAACAATGCGTTTTATAACATGGAGTTACCGATGCGTTTTCGTATTATCAATGCACAATCGACTCGTCAATTTCAACTCATATATCTCCCCTTTAAGATCATAAGATATTATCGTCTCAACATTGCTCGTGATGTAATCCATGAAGCAATCTATTGAGCGCGGGTTTATCCAATACCCAAATCTCTATTTCTAAGTACTCGTGAATGTTGTAGCAGTCTTACTGCAATGTCTAACTCCTTAGACAATCTACAAACCAATTCACGACAGTCTTCGTTCATACTTACTCCCGAAAAGTATGAGCGACTGTGGACTTTTGAATAATCAAATTATTCGGGAAGTGAAACATGCAAAGTTGAAACTTAAAATCTGACCGGTGGCTACTCTTGCCTAATTACCAAGTCTCCACGAGGTAATCACCAAGTCGGATTTTACATAAAACTATTATCGGTTTCTAGATTCCTTTTAAACTATTTAATTCGTGTTATATATATATATATATATATATATATATATATATATATATATATATATATATATATATATATATATATATATATATAGATATGTCTACTTGACCTTTCACTCTTTCTATGTATTCAAATGTTATACATTTATACACTTTATCCGATCGGATATCCTTCCGATGATATTTCAATTTTGGTCATACCGTCATTCTCACTAATAACTCCATTCTATGTACTGTGACTTTCCATGGTTCTCAGGATCTTTAGTCCACATGACTGCACCCTAAGACTATTTCGAGGTGTTACGATGTGCCGGTGAGCCACACGTGCTCCATCGGAATGCCAACGAAATTATTTAACCATTAAGTCCTTATTTGAAAACTCTTTTCAAATTGTTATCAACATTCACCCCAATCATTTCCCAATGATTTCTCACGTATGTACAAAATCCATTAAGTATTCCCAGCCAGGTCATATCCTGAATCTGACTCACTATGCTCTAAGCATTAAGTCATCAAGACATGTTCATGAAACTTCTGATCGATCCAAGAAACTTGTTGGATTCGATCTAGTCCTATTCCAAACCCTTTTGGAATCTTAGGATTACTTATAATCCTTGTGTCACGACTTTTAATAACTATATCCTTTCGGAGACTTTTCTTCATGCATCTTGAATCTTATCAAGATCATGCTTACTATGGCCAGGTCTATACTGATGACAACATCTATCTGATATATGTCAATAGATTATGTGAGCATGTTGCACCTTTTATATCTCTCATGCCAAATCATCACACTTTGCAATGATAGGAAACTATTTCCTAGGGCAATGCATCTTGAGTCTCATCAAGATCATTTTGGCAGATTTTTGATCTATCTCATAGACGTTTATAACCACCCGAGCATGTCGTATCTTTATTAAGTCTTTCATAGCGATCCGTCTCTTAACACCAAGTCATTACACTTTGTAATGAAAAGAGACGTTTCCTAGAAACATTATGTAATACACATACGGAGATAGTAGATAACAGCGACACTCCCACTGGTTTTGACACGGCTATGGACTATTCACAAAATCCAAAACTTTTGGCACATTTTGAGAATCCAAAACCTTCTGACATCTTAATGGATATCTTTCAGCCCCTTTTCAAAATCCAATCCTTTGGCATATTTTGAGAATCTGAATATCCTTTCTTGCGAGATACCCGCGGGGAAATCCCGGGCCCATGTACCTTTATACTGGCATATTCTTTGTGAGTCCCTATTAGTGTGCCGGTGATCCACACGTGCTCCACTAACGACTTACAATATGCAGTATCCTTTCGGATTTCATCTTCTATTGAGAGTGCTTCTCTCGGAGTCAATTACTTGACTCTGAGTATCGTCTCACTCAACCAGATGTTCTGAAGGTACGTTTCTGTCCATGCTACTTTCTTTTGATGAATCAATTACTCCCACTGGTTTTTAGACCAGGTGTAAAATCAATCAAAATGCCACATAGACTGTATCTATTCCTAAGGTTCTCTTTATTGGCAGCAAACAGGCTCACCAATTCTTCCAAGTAGTCGGATTGTAAATCCGTACCAACTATAGTGTTTTACCACTATTCGGTATGTCACCCCTATCATAACTACTTATGACGGTGATCAATACTACTGGTTAAGAGAAGATTATGTCAAAAAACTAATTTCTGCTCTAAGCCTAGTGATGACTAAAGGTTATTTCACTTGGCTAATCCTGAACTCATTCAGGACTGTCCTAACTCCCACTGTTTCCTTAGAAGATGAGTTCTTTCTAAAAGAGCTCTTTCTTTTCCAAGTACAGCGGGATAGCCAGTGAAACGACATCTCTGATTAGGTTCAGGCTAGTCATGAGGTTCGGACGAACACTACAAGACCCTGGACTTTTAATGTACAAGTGGGACAATCCCAGCTTCACATTTCAGACAGTGTCTGCAAAACCTACTTAGTCTTAGATTTGGCCGGAATATGGTTTATATGGTCTGACTGGTATGGTAATTAATTTACGGGAAATTAATTTGACAATGTATCTCATACATTGAGGATCGAACTGTTTCGACCAATGCTCCATCATCTTCCCTAAGACACATTATAACTATTAATGTTCTTGGAAGAGAATAAATGTGAGACATTTTCCCAGTTTATGTTGTCACTCAGGTTCTGCGGATCTCGTACTTCCTTTGAAGTCCTTGAACTGTTCAAGGTTTCAATCCAATCGCTTATTCTGATAAGCAAGGTCATATTCGTCATACCGATTGACAAATATTGTGAAGTACAAACAATTGTGTTCTATTTGGAGATACACAGCAACTGATGTGTCCGTTGCTCCTAATCTCAATATCTTTTACATCTCTATGTAAACTTATGACTTTGTTATTCTGTTCAAGACCTGCAATCTTCAGTTGACTCTAAGTCAACTGATTCCAAAATCTTATCCTCTGGATCTTTGGGTGATTCATTTCTTGCTACATGTGCTTTATAAAGAACTTAATCATTCGAAAGTCTTGTCCAACTGGATCTTTGGTTGATTCATTTCTTAACACATTAAGAACTCAACCCATCAAGTGACTCTAAGTCAAGTGATTCCAAGGTCCTGTCCAACTGGACCTTGGTTGAATTGATTCTTATGACATTTATCTTAAGGACACAATTTCTAAATCCAAATACTGTGGATGTATCAATGTTCGAGTTATCACTAATCATGCATTCAACACAATCATACAACATTTCAAGGATATTTCAAACAACAGATGTTTAAAAGAAATTAAACGACAATTTTATTAAAAACAAAATCCTTGAACAATGTACTATATGATAGACAATGTCATACGCATCTGAAAAACTAATAACAATATTTCAATATCTAACTAAACTTCAAAACTACATGAGCCGGAAATCCAATACAAATGTACTCCTATGCGCCAATGTCCCGTACCCTACTGATTCCCTAAGCTTTCAAAAGATTTTTGACCTTGGAGCGTCTTCCAATCTTTCCGCGACTGTATCCGATTTTGTGGATTCCCAGTTTAAGACATGTCCAGACGATCTGGATCGTTTCTTGCTGCGTCTTTTCACTGGACTTAATCCAGAAGTAGCTGAACCATTGGAGCTATGCCTATCCAAGAGTGACTCGTATAAAGTCAACAGTGGACGCATTTCCATAAAGGTCTTTTTCTGGTCTTCCTTTCTATACGTCTGAATGAACAGATCGTACTTACTAGTCAGTGAAGCGAGTAGAGTGTTAACACTCGACTCCTGACTCATGGAATAACCAAGTTTGTACAATTCGCCTATGTAAGCTTCAATCTGAAGAACATGCGAATCAATGCTACTTCCTTCTTTTAGCTTGCACTCTGCAAGTCTTTTGAAGATCCCAGCTCGTTCCTCTTCAACCGGTTTTCGGAACCTTTCCTCAACCGATTGCATTAACTCATATGGCCCCATAGATTCAAAATCCTTGCGGAATTCGGGGTCAATGGTCAACAGCATGAGGTCACGAATTTCTTTGGATTCATCAACTAAGAAGTTACGCTCATCATAAGAACTCTTTACGATGACTTGTTTCGGTGGAACCAGGATCGGATACTCGGTGAGATGAGGCTTGCCAGCAATGACGAGAACCCGTCTTCAATTGCGAAGCCATTCCTTACAGTTAAGGCCAGTCAGCCTTTCCATATTTAGCAGGTGCATTCTGATGTTCTCAGAAATGGGTGAAGGAGGAGAGGGAGGAGAATAGACACTTGATTCAGACATCTACAATAAACATAATTTTTATTAGTTTAATTAATCCTTTTAAATAATTACCCAATATATTATTTATTAAGGCTAGGACCCAAAATGCCCCAACTATGGTGTGAAGAGGGATGCCGTAATCACAACATAATGGTCATTAAGGTAGATAATACACTTATCAATTTCATCTTATGAAATTCCTAGATCTGTTGAGACACATTGAACTATTCAATGGCATGTTTAGTCTCGGATGTGCCCCACTGTTTGTGACTGGGATGTCGAGGATCACAAACCGGGTGAGAATAACCATGCAAATTCGCTCGGTACTCTCGAAGTCAATTGTCATCTCTAATTAACGTGCCGATTAACCACACACGCTCCGTTAATAATGACAAAATCGAGAAACCCATTGCAAGTCTTTGCGGACCCTAGTTGGCGTGCCGGTAAACCACACACGCTCCACCAACGTTCCACAAAGTGCAATGTGCAATTCCATGGATTAGCACCAATTCACATTTTTTAACCTAAAGTAACTAGATTGGGTTTTTTTTGTCCAAGGTTCTAGTACTTTCAATTATAGCATTATACTTTTAAGAGGCTTAGCGGTTCTATCAAACCCGTTCAGCTAACGACACTCGACTGACCAGGAGAGGGGTGGGTAAGAGTAGATACCCATTAGACTGCCATTTTATAGGCAGTCGCCTTATACCCTTTTTATAGGACAGTTTTTTGTGAATGAGGCCTACTTGCAGTAAGACTAACCAATTTTCTTATATATAAATTATTAACTTTTAATCATAAATATATAAGATATATTTTAATCTTATTAAAATATTTTAGATTTAATTTTAATATAATTTTCGCAAATTTTTTAAAGAATTTTTTAAAATTTAAATTAAATCTTTATGCTGATTTAATTGATCTTTTAATTAACAATTAATTAAACTAATTAAATCAAATATAGGCATCACAAAATTAATCAAATTAATTACCTATATTTATCCCTAGATTTCGAGATTTACAAGATATGGATAAAGGATTCTAGTTATTTAATTAATCAGCAATTACCAAAAATAACAATCCTAATATGGGCAGCAAATCAAGCAAATCAAGGGGGGAATAAAGGGGTGGCGGGTAGGGTTAGGAAACCCTAGCCTAGGCCACGAAATTAAGGCCACCCAAGGGTTAATTTTCGAAAAACCTTTGAACTAACAAGCAGTTTATATCAATTCATAAGAAAACAAGCCTATGCTCTGATACCACTGAAGGGTTTTTCTAGCAAACAATGAACAAATAATTTCTTATGGTTCACATGCAACCCTATAAAGATCTATGTTTTCTTCTATGAAGATAATAAACTAAAATCTAAGGCCAACAATTATTTCTAAAGATCAAAACTGAGAAAACCAACCTTTTGATCTTGTTCTTGAAGCTAGCAGCAAAGAGATCCTGCCTCAAATGAAGTCACACCCAAAGAATGGAGAAGACAGTCCAGCAGAGTAATTCTGGTTCAAGTTTGGCGTAGAAAAGGAGGAGCCAGGTGCCTCCTTTTATAGCCTCCAAGGGTTACAGCTGAAACCCTACGGGCAAGCCTGTTGACCACTTGGACCAGACTTTCTAAACCCTAATTAGGGTTTTCGCCACCCTTGGAAGAAGCCTCCAAGGTGGCGCCAAATCTAGCCCCAGGCTTCTGGTTTGTCAGTAATTCAACTATTGAATAAATACAAACCAGTCCCTGCACCTTTAATTAATTTATTTAATCACTGAATTAAATCCAATTAATTCTAGATTAAATCTTAATTAATTATTATAGTTTCTAATTAATATATTAACACTTAAATATATTAATAAACTATTTAATTAATTCTATTGATTTATTAAACAATTAATAAATCAACCTCTTACTCTACTGAACTATATTCTAACCTCCAGCTATGAGAGCAACCCAAATGGACTTTGCTTCAATTAACAAGATAAATATAAATATAAAGTCATGGCTTAGACACCTAATCTAACAGGATCAACCATGCAAAAACAAACATGATTCTCGGCTCAAGATACGCTTGAGAATCGCGAGTGCCACATCACCTTCAACATTAATCTAGACTGACGTGCCGGTTAACCACACAGCTCCGCCAACATATCATAAAGAAAATGTGTGTTTTTCATGGGTAGCATATGATTCACATTTTATTTTAATTAAAACGGGACTTTTGTTTTAATACGTTTAAGTTAATACTTTTTAACTTGAAACATAGTCCTATCAAAGTCTTTCGGTAACTCTTGGTAAAATGTGACAGGTGGTGAGGATGGTAGGTAATGAATGCCATTTAAAAACTGACATCATTAGAATTCATAAGAATCCTCCTTCAAATCTTCTAACACATTAAAAAGTGGGTGAGTCTAGTCACCAATGTTTTTATTTTAATTTAAGTTATATATATATATATATATATATATATATATATATATATATATATATATATATATATATATATATATATATATATATATATATATATATATATATATATATATATATATAGAGAGAGAGAGAGAGAGAGTTAGGTTCTATTGAGAACTCAAAAAATCCTGAGATCTTGAGAACTCAATAAGAACCACAAGATCAAAAAATTAGATGACTAAGATGAAAGATGGCATATCTGTAATTATTAACAATTTGAATGACATTTAAGGGCTTTAATAAAAAATTGAAGGGTAAATTAGGTATAGAAATGTGCTTTCCTAAAAATTAGTCTATTAGTTCTAAATTCTCTCTCTCTCTTTCTATCTCTCTCTCTCTCTTAGGTCGTAATCTCCTTCTGCTCGTTGCCGCCTCCTTCGCTTTTCGTAGTCGTTGCTATCTCATTCCAGTCATCATCGCCTTCTGATGCCATCGCCATCATCCAGCGATGAATCACACAGGATCAATGGTTTTAGAACGATTTTCAAATCCATTGGTCGCTGAGCTCCGATCAATTGGCCTCCGTCCTTGGGGAAAATCATGGTTCGCTGATCTGAGATCAATTCTCTATTGACTTTCCTTTCTAATTTATTGTTCAGAAGCCCTAATTGCATCGATTTCCAAATCCAAAGTTGCTAATCGTTCTGATTTTTCCAGGTTATGATTTTTTCATCTCGGCATCGAGTTCCATTGAAGGTCGTTCCATTCACCATATGATTATCGGTGCTACTTCATCTATGTCGAAGGTTGGATGCGGTCTCACAGATTGAAGGTTGGATGACGGCAATTGACACACTCTTCGTCCAGGTTTGATTTTTCTACTGATGTGTGTTCAACCCAAGAATTAATTCGGGTGTGTGTTCAACCCAAGAAATCGCATGCACACACACCCTTAATTCGGGTGTGTGTTCAACCCAAGAATTAATTTTCTCACTTGTATCTCGTTATCACTCTCTCATATCATCCAGTCGTACTCCTGATTCAGCCTGCAAATGTGTCCTGATGGATGGTGATTTGGTTTTTTATGGATCGCCGATTGAGGTTTCGACTTCTGATCGAACTTAGTCATGTATTTCTTTAATTCTTGATATCTACTTATATTTTTTTATCTTTCCCATTTAATGGAATGTTATGAAGTTGCTGCATCGGGAACCTCATACCAAATATTGACGAGTGAATAAACTTGTAACACCCGGCTTTTAAAACAAAACACCCCTGAAAATTTTTTCATTTAAAACATAGGTTTCAGTACTTAAAACCATAAACAAAGGGGTATATTTTAATAAACACGGGTACAAGTGTATCAAGGAGAGTATAAAATACCAAATCTCCTTTAAAGCCGGGCTGCTACTGACAGCATCTACAAGTCCATCTCTTGAGTCACGGACTTAATCCTTACCCTTACCAGGGTTATGCTAACCTGCAGGGACATTTAACAAACGGTATGAGCTACAAAGCTCAGTGAGTAATCGTATCTGCAAATAACACGTATAAAAATACATTCATATATAATTTCCTATATATGATAAATCTATTACCCGTATATCTCTGTCCGGATATCGGTCCCAAACGCCTAGCCATTCTGGCTAACCATATATGTCTTAGGATTGCCCATCCTATCGCATAGTCTTACGGGTTGTTATTTGCATACATTTCTGTCCCATATTTCTTGGTCATAATTGACCGCATCGTATTTCATGGCTATTTAAGCCGCACCCTGTGTCATAGCTATATAAGCTGCACCAAAACATTATCAATATATAAATCATAGCCAGGCCGCACCAGCTGGGTTTAATAACCCGATATCATAGCCAAAGGCCGCACCATGTTCCTGTAACAATATCATAACCGTATAGGCCGCACCAGTTAGATATAACATCCAGAATCATAGCCGTATAGGCCGCACCAGAATATCATACAATACAAAGTCAAATATGGCTCACGGGTTAGCCCGCTGTTGCCTTGGCTCACGGGTTAGCCCGCTGTTGCCTAGACTCACGGCTTATCCGGTCTTGTCTATATAAGTTTGACTCATCAAAATAAACTATGGCTCACGGGTTAGCCCACTGTTGCCTAGACTCACGGCTTATCCGGTCTTGTCATATCATAATGTATATATATATATATGTATTGACTCACAGCTCCGTTCTTGTCATCGCAATGACTCACGGCTTATCTGGTCTTGTCTTTTACGTATATTTTACAATTGTCGTTTTCGTCCCTCGAAGCTGTTTCAACCTGTAACAATTCAATCATCATATATCACATATGATATCAATGAGATTACTCACCTGGATACTAGCTGCGTTTAAATCCCGGTTGTTTCTTGCCTTTGCGTGCACCACAACCATTTTGTCCCATACCTATATATTCATTTATATACCAAATGATAATAGGTTAATAATCATCTAAATTGACTATAATACGTAAGAGTCAAATATAATATCATTATAAACAATGCCTAGATAATAAACTTTGCATTTACTATCTTTATGTGAATTTTACTATTCACCGAGGCATTCGAATCGATCTACAGTGCCCCCGAGGGGTCGGAAACTCAATATAAAAATTTTCCCAAACTTTTCAGACCATAACGAGCCTACGGTTCAAGTTTGAGCTAAATCGGACAAGCCAAACAAAAGTTAGCATTTTTGATCCCCTGCCTGGCCCCTGCTTGGAGGCGCACTGCACCTAGGACAGGGCGCACTGCGCCTGGGCGCACCCCGCCTGGCTCCTGGGCGCACTGCGCCTGGCGCCAGTGCAGGTCTCCTGGCCAGTCGCGATTTGTGCACTGTAGCACGCAGTTTTGGCCCATTAAGTCCTCAATCCAGTCCTTAATCGTTTGGGGTTTGTTTCTAGGCTAAAACCTTATATTAAAACAAGGTTTTCAACCATTCAAAACAACTAAATCAATCAAAATGAAGAATTAGGGTTCTTAGTTCCATAACCCCAAAACTTCAAATTCATCACAAATAGCAATCTACTTCCATTTTCTTGAATTAAGTCCTTTTAGCATGACTTAATGGAAGCATTAAACCATTTAAACTACATAATCATAACTGAAATTTACAAATTTCAGTTTCTATAAAACCAAATCAAGAACACTTCAAGAACTTGGTTAAAATCAAGTTTACTTACCTTGATTAACATAGGAATCACCAATTCCAAGCTATGATTCCAATTCCTTACTTCAATTCCATGATTTCCTGCAGAAATCGCATCTTCCTTGCTCCTCCCGTTGCTGCACAAATGGCTAGTCAAAGAGAGAGTCAACTCTCTTATTTATACATCCAATTTTTACATTTTTAGTCCTAAAGTTCATTTTCTTGAACTTTGACCACAACAATCAAGTTTTATGACAATAAAACTTTCATTTCTTACATTTTTGCCACAACCAACAACATTTTTACATAATTGGTCTTTCACATGGTCGAATGACCAAATTACCCTTTCGTGGTAAAATGACCAAAAATCAGTTTTTATAACATTTTAAGTCCAAAACTCAAAATATTATTTTAAACTAAATTCTTTTCTGTCCAAAAGACCAAATTACCCTTCTAAGGTAAAATGACCAATTTACCCTTTTTATTATATTTACATAAAAAGAGTGTCTTGGCGTTACAAATTCTCCCCTCCTTCAAAAGATTTCGTCCCCGAAATCATACAAACAAGCGAGGGTAATTCTTTATCATTACAATTTCGGTTTCCCATATCATATGGAAACCTCTATGGTATTGCCTAAGCACTTAACCATACTAGTCTTCTTATTTCGTGATTAAATCACAATTTGCATGTCATTCCTCCGATTGTCCCGGGTACCTTACCTTCTCATCTACCTCAATTTCAACATGAGGTATTCATTGAAATTTATCAATCTATGTTCTCAGAATCATGAGACCCATAGAAAACTTTATAAATATCTTGAAGTTCATCAAGAAACTTCAATCGGTACACCCCAATTCTTACTCTTTGGAACATATGGAAAAGTCCAATAAATAAGGACTTAACTTTCTTTTCGTCCCAAGTAGATTTTTAGTCTTTCCAAGGGATATTTTGAGCACTGTCATCTTTCCCTATTTGGAATTTCAACGGTTTTACTCTATGGTTCATGTATTACCGTTATTGCTTCTTAGCCATTTTCCAATTTTCTCGTATTTATCAAGTCTTCTTTTTAACTTGCAACACCGTCTAGGATCTAGCCAACGGCTGTTCACATCTTCAATCCTATAAGTCAAAGGATAACACGGTTTTCCATACTATGCATTATACGAGTCATCTAAATGCTGGTACTAAAACTATCATTATCTACGGGTTCTACCAAAGATAGGCGATCTTCTCATCTTCCACTAGGGTCTGCTGTGCAATTTTCAAGCACATCTTCTCAAATCTGCATCATTATTTCACCTCGTCTATCAATTCTGCAATTCCTATGCAGTACTTAACAGTACGTTTGAACTATAAATTCTAGGAATTAATGCTAAATTCAGCAAATAATTCTAGTATCTCGATTCGATACAGTCGACACTTGTAATGCACGTCCACAATTTTCGTTTTCTATGTAGTTTTTCACTACTTTTCGATCTTAATTTCTTCCCTAGTCGGTACAAATTTGCACTGGTGTCATCAATCAACCTGCAATTACCCATATGGTGTCATACCCATGCGGTACTTGCAAGGACTTTACTACAAAGTCTATAATATTTTCGTCCCATTTCTTCTTTGGGACCTACAACGGTTACATTTTCCGTATGTTTCTAATGATTTGACTGTAGTTACACACAAGTCAAACACTTTTCACATGTCTTTCAATGTCTTTCTTTAGTCCCGGCCACCAATACATAGGTTATATCACCCTACACAGTTTGGTACTGCCCCGGACATTTTGCATATCTACCCAAATATATATCTTTTAAGGGTAAATTTCATATCTCACCTTGCTTTGGAACTCACATACACAACCACCAAGGGTTTTCAATCGCCGTGAGTTTCTAACTAGCTTCTTTCAATAGCTAATCATTTATTCACTTTTCACGTTTTCAGACTTGCACACTTCTTCTTGTGCTACCCGAATCAACTCAGGTAATCAATTCGCCACACTCATGCATGTGGTTGTATCTTTCAAAAGATACTCTTTCTAATTCAAGGCATCTTTAATCACATCCGCCTTTCCGAGATGGTACAAGATTTCATAACCGAAATCTTTAAGTAACCCATCTATCTTTGCTATCTCATATTTAGCTTCTTTTTGATCAATTAAGTATTTCACACTTTTATGATCCGTATAAACATTAAGCTTTACACCATACAAGTAGTGTCTCCAAAGCTTAAATGCCAAATTCATAATTGCTACTGCAATATCATGTATCCAAAATCGACTTTGGATGCATTTCTATAAAACAATTTATCTTCTCCGCTTAGCGATAATGCTAACACCGGAGCTTCACACAAGGTTTGTTTCAACCTTTGAAAAGTTACATGTGGTCCTTCTACCCACTCCAACTTTTCACTTTTCTTGGTCAACTTTAGTCAGCTAAACAGCAATCGAGAAGCAGTTTTCTACAACTCTCCTATAATAGCCCGCCAATCCAAGGAACTACAAGTTTTAGTCAGATTCCTCAGGCGGTTCCAGTTTTATCACATCATCAATTCCACTGGATTTATTTTATCATCTTTGGCACTATTAGCATGCCCAAATAATTGAAACTTCTTTTAGCCAAATTTTCATACTTGGAAAATTTTACATATCACTTAACTCAGTGAAGTAATTCCAATATCTGGTACAAATGTACCTCATATTCAGTCTGGTTTCGAGAATATCAGATTCTCCGTAGTCAATGTACATACACATTAACTTATCTTTCTTCTTTTCAAACAAGATAGGGCTCCACACGATGACACATTCGGCCATATGAGACCCTAATTCAAAAACAATTTCTTCCAATTGTTTTACCACTCTGCCATCTCTGCAGAGGCTAATCAATATAGAGCCTAAATAACAGGAACGACTCCCAAGTCCAGCTTAATCATAAGCTCTTCTCGCCAATCTGGCAAAAATCTTGGAAGTTCTTTTCGAAAGAAACATCCGAGAATCTATTTAAAGTAGTACACTACTATCACCGCTTTATTTAGCTTGGCCCATACCACGTATGCCAACTGCAACATCATTCCTTTACTAACTCTTTTCCGAGTTTGAGCAAAGGAAAATAACCGGTATTCTCAACAACGGTCATTTACCATGGATTTTCATCCATTTCATTTCTGATTTTTGAACCATAATGTTCATATTTCTACAATTCATGTTAGCATCATTCATTGCTAACAAGTTCATATGCATAATTACTTCAGGTCATTGGTAGTCATCGGCTTCAGATTTATAGGGAAAAAAAAGGATCCCGTAAATCCTAGGCAAACTACTTTCCAGGTGTTCAATATCTTGAACATATTTGCTATTTGCTATAGCCAATTCCAAAATTTCATCCATAATCATTGATGAAATATTCAGACAAAACATCAAAGTCATCGATCCAAAGCATAGCTTCATAGATCAAATATAACATATACGGGGATTATATTCAAGACAATGATATTTGAGACCATATTAATATACTCACGAGCTTCTTCCACAGTCCGCTGGAATGCTCATGGTATCACTGGTCCTTTTTGACCATTCGTTTCTTCTTTCTTTCCTCCCCGTTCTTTCCTGGGTTCATCACCCATTACTCCACATTTAGCATGTGAGTATTTCATAAGAAAGTGTTCTATAGCTCCGCGCTAGACACACTTCCGATCTATCCAACAAGCTCGAGCAATCTGCTCCTATCATCTGCAATTTCAGCATGTCAACGGTAGAGTCAAAACTCTACAAATTTCCTGAGTGCTCTTCCTGCACTTCTCACAATACATAACTGCTCTGTTTTGGTCCCTTCCCTTTAAGGTTGGACCCAGTCTGTGGTAACTTCTCCTGAAGCGTCCACTAATCGTTTTCTGCTTTTCTTGTAGTCTCAGCTACTTTTCTTTCACCCTGATATCAATCAGGTGAGCACCCAATTTCTTTCTCTGACCACAGCAGCAACTATTGATTGTCATGTGGATTTTCTGCTACTTGTCTCGTTGCCCCTCGTTCAATGGAGCCTTGAAAAAGGGCTGGTTCGCCTCTTAAAGCTGCACGCCCTAAATTCCTCCAAATAAGGTTCGCTGCTCATACTTCTTATACGTTAGAAGTCAGCACCAGTTAGGTTATATATGTATAATAACAATTTATATACACCTAACTATACGTCATGTCTACTATTTCAAGGTTTAAGTCCAGGAATCTACTCTATAGACACCTAGTTCACTTAAACCACGGCTCTGATACCAACTTGTAACACCCGGCTTTTAAATCAAAACACCCCTGAAAATTTTTTCATTTAAAACATAGGTTCCAGTACTTAAAACCATAAACAAAGGGGTATATTTTAATAAACACGGGTACAAGTGTATCAAGGAGAGTATAAAATACCAAATCTCCTTTAAAGCCGGGCTGCTACTGACAGCATCTACAAGTCCATCTCTTGAGTCACGGACTTAATCCTTACCCTTACCAGGGTTATGCTAACCTGCAGGGACATTTAACAAACGGTATGAGCTACAAAGCTCAGTGAGTAATCGTATCTGCAAATAACACGTATAAAAATACATTCATATATAATTTCCTATATATGATAAATCTATTACCCGTATATCTCTGTCCGGATATCGGTCCCAAACGCCTAGCCATTCTGGCTAACCATATATGTCTTAGGATTGCCCATCCTATCGCATAGTCTTACGGGTTGTTATTTGCATACATTTCTGTCCCATATTTCTTGGTCATAATTGACCGTATCGTATTTCATGGCTATTTAAGCCGCACCCTGTGTCATAGCTATATAAGCTGTACCAAAACATTATCATTATATAAATCATAGCCAGGCCGCACCTGTAACACCCCAATATTCACACAAATTTTTTTTTTTACAAACTTTATTACAACGTTTGAAAACAAACCATGTATTTACATTACAAACGGGGTATCACGAATTTGTTTCACAACCACGGTTCAAACATGTTCATCATACATTTTTCACAATAACACATGTTACAGTCCCACACCCGACTCTTCTAACGCCCTTCCGGTTTACCTGAGTACATAGCATTTAAAACAAATACGTGAGACATAATGTCTCGTGAGCATTATGGGTTTAGACCCAAAACAATTTACCAATTATATCATTAACCTTTAAATTTCCAATTTTCACATTTCCTGTGAGCGCACCCACAGGTACTCCTTATTTCGTGATGGTACATTCCTACGAGCGCACCCGTAGGTTTTATACGAGACGCACCCGTATAACTACTTCCCCAATAGCATGAAACAGATTCATCTATCAAGGTAAGACAACTACTTCGCGACGGGAGGTACCATCCCAGTAGTGTCTTATTGCCACCCCTACCGCAGCAGGCCGTGGTCTTTATCCGGATACTAAAGCAACTTATCATCATGAGCCAATCACATTATTAGTCACTGTATTTCTGGTTCTATTTCTTTCACATTATAATCATACTTTCCATAATATACTTTTAAAGACATAAACCACTTTGACTCCAAAATACTTTAAATAAAATTCATTTAGCTATGTACTCGAAAATCCAGATAACACTCACCTCGAGTCACCTAGGGATCAGTTAGTCTTTTGCACTCCGTTTTCCTTCGCTTGGTTCACCGTATTTGAACCACCACCTATTTTTTACAAGATATACGTTTATATTCAATTTATATATATAACAACTAACTTACAGCACAAGAGTGCAATACTATGCTACTACGGGTTATAATAAATGTATAACCATTAATAAACTCGTTTTATCGTTTTCTCCGAAATACGCGTATTCTGCTACAGTACCCCCGAGGGGTCGTATTTCAGTTCCGACTCTTTTCCATGAAATATTAGGCTATATTAGACTTGTGTTTCAAATTTGGAGTTCATTGGACAAGTCTAGCTCAAATTCCAAAATTAAGTTTTGATGTGAATAGTACTTTTAGCCACTGCCGCTACAGTGACTTTTCCGCAAGGCCGGATTACGGATTTGACCATTCCCGACATGTTCTTATACCATTATAGGGTTATGGCTAAAATTTCAGGTCAATCGGACATGTCTAGCTATGGTTTCTAACGTTTGGAATATTTGAAATTTTTAACATTTTTGGTCCCTGTCTGGCCCTGACTGAAGGCGCACTGCGCCAGGTATGGGGCGCACTGCGCCTGGGCGCACCCCGCCCTGGTCCTGGGCGCACTGCGCCTGGCGCCTGGGCAGTGGCCTGTTCAGTCGCGATTTGTGCACTGTAGCACGCAGTTTTCACCCATTAAGCACTTATTTCAGTTCTTAATCGTATGGGGTTTGTTCTAGGACTAAAACCCTTGACTAATCACAGGTTTTAAGCTATTAAAAACACTTCAATAACTCAATTACAGAAATTAAAGTTCTTGGCTAAACTTGAAAATTCTCAAGAATAGCATTCTACTTTCATGTTTTTGAGTTAAGTTCTTAACTAATGGCTTATTGGAAGCATTAGTTACTTAACCCACATGATTTATAACTGCAATTGCAGTTTCAATTCCATCAAAAGACCAAATTCAAGCACATACCCAAAAACTAGGTTAAAACTAGAGAAACCTTACCTTGGAATCACTAATTCCAACCCTTGATTCCTTTGATTTCTTGACAATTCCCTTGAACTTCTTCTTCTTCTTTGCTCTTTCTCTCGTGCTCTCTAGAATTCTCTGGAGTAGTTTACTGGATTCTTGAACTAATGAGGATAATAACTAGCATATAATATATATTTAGTTTTTATAAAAACTTTACACTTTAGTCCCTAACCTTCCATTTCTTCTACAAAAATGATCCAAAGGTAATAACTTTACCATTTATGCTTCATTACTCCCAACTTAACATTTTCTTGACATTTTGGTCATTTTCATGCCAAATGACCAATTTGCCCTTTTTGGTCAAATTTCACTATTCATGCGGTAAAACTCCAACTTTCTTATAAACTTTTATTTCTTATGTTATTATTTCACAAATACATATTATTTTACATATTAATCTCATAACGTGTCAAAAGACCGTTTTACCCTTTTACAACTTTTCGCCCTTTTCACCCGATTATTTACATTTTATTACACATTTTCACGGGTTCTTACAACCTCTCCCCCTTAAGAGGATTCCGTCCTCGGAATCTTCTCATAATTCGTGAAATTCGGGTATCTTTTCTTCATTTCTTCTAGCGTCTCCCAAGTTAAATCCGAGCCCGACGCGTGCTTCCATTTGACCAAGACTAAGTCAATTTCCTTGTTTCTCAACTTCTTGGTTCTCACCTCCAACATTGCTTCTGGTTCTTCTATCAGCTTATTCGGGGCTTCCACTGTTAGGTTTTTCAACGGGATAACAAGTTCACTTTTTCCAAAGTACTTTTTCAAATAACACACATGGAATGTATCATGAATAGCACTCAGTTCACGTGGTAATTCTAATTTGAAAGCTTGTTCACCAATTCTTTTCAAGATCTTGAATGGTCCAATGTATCTTGGACTCAGTTTACCCTTCTTTCCAAATCTTACCACACCTTTCCATGGTGACACTTTGAGCATTACAAGATCACCTTCCTTTAAGTCGTAAGGTCTCTTCTTCAAATCTGCATAACTCTTCTGCCTATCTTGAGCAGCTTTCATATTAGCTTGAATTATTTTGATCTTTTCGTTTGTTATTCTTACAATATCCGGCCCAGTCATTTTAGTCTCTCCCGCTTCCAACCAACACAAAGGGGTTCTGCACTTTCTGCCATATAGAGCTTCGAATGGTGGCATTCCAATGCTGGAATGATAGCTGTTGTTATAAGAGAACTCTACCAATGGCAAGTGTTCGTCCCAATTCCCACCAAAATCCAAAGCACACGATCGTAGCATATCTTCTACGGTCTGAATAGTTCGTTCACTCTGCCCGTCTGTCTGGGGATGATAGGTTGTACTCATTTTTATTTTCGTCCCCATTCGTTCCTGTAGTGCTTCCCACAATTTCGAGGTAAATCGTGGGTCTCTATCAGACACGATTGACAAGGGAGCTCCATGAAGTCTTATAACTTCATCCTTGTATATCTGTGCTAATGTTTCCAATTGTGTATTTTCTTTAATCGCCAAAAACATTGCACTTTTGGTTAAACGGTCAACAATGACCCATATACCATTATGACCTCTTTTAGTTCTTGGCAACCCAAATATGAAATCCATGGTTATGTCTTCCCATTTTCCCGCTGGAATTTGTAGTGGTTGAGTATTTCCATATGGGGCTTGGTGTTCCGCTTTCACTTGTGCACAGGGTTGCACATTTAGAAATATATTTGACAATTCTTTTCTTCATTCCCGGCCACCAATACTGTTCTTTGAGATCCCGATAAGTTTTCGTACTTCCAGGATGAATGGAATACTTTGACTTATGGGATTCTTCTAGAATCAACTTTCGGATTCCACCTGCTTTTGGTACCCATATGCGATTTTTGACTGTCTTCAGTCCCTGGGTATTTTCTCCAAACACCAAATCTTTTCCTAGCTTTTCCTTCTTTAAGTCACCTCTTTCCAAGACTCGCTTTTGCGCGTCTTTGATGCTTTCTATTAGGCTTGATTTCAATTCGATCTTCATCAACTTCTCTTGACTTTTCTTTTCATGAAACTTCCTGCTTAAGGCATCTACTACCACATTCGCTTTCCCAGGGTGGTAAGCGATTTCACAGTCATAATCATTTATTAGCTCTAGCCACCTACTTTGCCTCATATTGAGATCTTTCTGAGAAAATACGTACTGCAAGCTTTTATGATCCGTGTACAAGGTGCACTTTGTTCCGTACAAGTAATGCCTCCAGATTTTTAATGCAAACACAATTGCTGCCAATTCCAAATCGTGCGTTGCATACCGAGTTTCGGGTTCTTTTAATTGTCGAGAAGCGTACGCTATCACCTTTCCCCCGCTGCATTAGTACACAACCCAATCCTCTATTAGAGGCATCACTATACACCACGAAATCTTCCGTTCCCTCTGGTAGGGTAAGAACCGGCGCATTACATAACTTCTCTTTTAGTGTCTCAAATGCTTTCTCTTGTTCCGCCCCCTATTCAAATTTTACCCCTTTCCTTGTTAGCTTCGTAAGAGGTACCGCAATCCGTGAAAAATCTTGGATGAACCGTCGGTAGTACCCGGCGAGTCCAAGAAAACTTCTCACTTCCGTCGGAGTCTTGGGAATTTCCCATTTCATCACTGCCTCCACCTTTGCTGGATCTACTTTAATGCCTTGGATGGAGACGACGTGTCCAAGGAATTGCACTTCCCTTAGCCAAAATTCGCACTTCGAAAATTTTGCATATAACTTTTCTTTCTTTAGAACTTCCAACACCGTTCTCAGATGATTCTTGTGGTCTTCTGCATTCTTCGAATAGATAAGGATGTCATCAATAAAGACGATAACAAACTTATCAAGGAACGGCTTGCACACCCTATTCATCAAATCCATGAAGATTGCCGGGGCATTCGTCAGACCAAAAGGCATGACCAGAAATTCATAATGCCCGTAGCGAGTGCGAAAAGCAGTCTTCTCAATATCTTCATCTCTTACCCGCACCTGGTGATAACCCGACTGGAGATCAACCTTCGAGAAATAGTCAGCGCCTTGCAACTGATCAAACAGATCGTCTATCCGTGGTAGCGGGTAACGATTCTTGATGGTAATTTTATTGAGCTCGCGGTAGTCAATGCACATTCGCATCGTGCCATCCTTCTTTTTGAAAAACAGCACCGGTGCACCCCAAGGAGACAAACTAGGGCGTATGAAGCCTTTATCCAACAATTCCTGTAACTGTGACATCAACTCTCGCATTTCGGTCGGGGCCAAACGGTATGGAGCACGAGCGATAGGAGAAGCTCCAGGTACAAGATCAATTCGGAATTCAACTTGTCTCTCTGGTGGCAACCCGGGTAAGTCATCTGGAAACACCTCAGGGTATTCTTTCACCACATCAATGTCATGTACTGTTTTCTTCACTTTATCTTCCACCATTACATACGCCACATAGGATAAGCATCCCTTCACCAAACTGTTGGAAATCAAGGTTCATGTAATTAGTTTCAAAAACATGAGTTTGCAACGGAAGCATAAAATCATGAACACAAATTCCATTTTCAAGAGGATCATGCTACATGCATGTAGAGATAAGATGAAGAACAATCATAGTTTAAGTTCAAGATCATAACCTTTGTTCTTGGGTTTGGTTTGGATGATTTTGATAGCTAGGAATCAAATTAGAATCCCTCTATAGTTGATCCACCACAAGCTTGAACACCCTTGAATGCTAGTTCCACAACTTGCAAGATATGACTCCTTTTCTTATGAAACCAAAAACCAATTTTTTCTAAGAACTTAAGGAGAGTTTTAGGCTGATTTCTTGAAGCAAGAATGATGTAAAAACTCACTCAAAATCGTGGCCAACATATACCACACAAAAGAAAAGAAAAGCACATGCAACTAGCTTAAAAGAAAGTCCCATTTGATTTCTATAATCAAAAGCTAGAAGACACAAAGCATCTTCCTTTTCTTTTAAGTTCTTAATGCATTCTTTTCCTTCCAATATGGCTGATTTTATGATGACAAATGAAGTGCTAGTGAGTTGTTATTATTTATAAAACTTAGATAATAAAAGCTTATAAATAATACATCTTCTTATTTCTTAAATGGGATAACATTTAACCCATAATCATATACATAAATAAACCATCTAAATATACAATCTTAATTGTATAATTATATATATACATATATATATATATATATAACAATATATATATATTTTTTATTTAATTTACCAATTAAATTAAATAAAATGCTTACTTATAAATTAATTAAATCGTTTAACAATTTAAACAATTTAATTGTTACACTTAATTAATTCATCACATATGAATTATTAATCAACCTTTAATTTTGTAGTTATTATTATTTACCTCAAATAATAATAACCTACAAGATTAAATTGCAAGTTTAGTATCATTTGATGTTAAATCAAATTTAACGTTCTAAATGATCAATTGGTGTCAAACTTGTTGTTGGTGTGACCCTATAGGATCATGTATTATTAGTAATATCATTTTATGATCATCCTTGGGCATATAGAACTAACAATCTCCCACTTGCACAAGGCTGCATCACAGAATGATATAGACAGTGGTAAACGTCTAGCAACATTTTACTGTCCCCAATAACACATGACATTGTGCCATTCAACAACATTCAATTCTTCAGAAAACACGAGGCTCTAATTGATGTATTAGGTTATCTATCAATTATCCCTTTGTCACAGACATCATGTTGAACATGAGACATGGATCTTAATCATTCTCATTTTATGTTCAACTTTCAAACAGGCGCCTTAGATGTCTAACTCTCAACACATAAGAGGAACAAATCCCGTCTTGACTACATACGCCCCTCATATAGTTAGTACTATGCATGAGTATGGCCTTTATGGTTGTCTGTATTTCAAGAACAACAGTAAACCATATCAAAGCATAGTACACTCTACACTTGAGTCCCAAATATGTATCTCAGGTCAAAGGATACAATGATAATACCTTTATTCAAGAATCACTTATGATGATGATCCATGGAGTAATCTTGAAACGGGTCAAGTCCAATACTTGTTTACTGACAAGTACCTATGAATTTGGTTGCAACCTTTTGCTACTTTTACCCATAAAAGTCAACCAATCCAATTCATATTAGTCTTACTTCATAATTGCTCCCACAACTATGATCGACTATGGACGTTTAGAATAACTAATTTATTCAAGGATTAAACATGCTAATAAAACACAATAATTATGAATGAAACATCACGTCACATATATTACATAATTCTTGTCGTTTACATAAGTTCATATTCATAAAACATTAAACACAAATCAAATCCATTCATTAGAAAAACGGAGTCCTATACCCTTAGCATGACTTTCATGCTTAGTTTGGGGTAAAGGTTTCGTGAATGGGTCTGCCAAATTTTGATCTGTATGAACCTTGTGAATACTTATTTCACCATTCTTAACTTCATGTCTAATGTAGTTATACCTTCGATGAATGTGTTTGGTTTTTTGATGCAATCTAGGTTCCTTTGCTTGAGCTATAGCACCTAGATTGTCACAGAAGATTTCTATAGGGTCCCGAATGGAAGAAACAACCCCTAAATCTTCTATGAACTTTCTCATCCAGACAACTTCTTGAGCAGCTTCTGAAGCAGCAACATATTCTGATTCTGTAGTAGATTGTGCAATCACTTCTTGTTTGGAACTCTTCCAAGACACGGCTCCTCCATTTAAAATAAAGACATACCCAGATTGAGATTTCGAATCATCCCTATCTGTTTGGAAGCTTGCGTCAGTGTAACCCTTTACCTTTAAGCTTTCTTCCAAACCGCCGTAAACTAAGAACATATCTTTAGTTCTTCTCAAGTACTTAAGAATGTTCTTTACAGCAGTCCAGTGGGCTTCACCTGGGTTCTGTTGATACCTACTAGTCATACTTAAGGCACATGAGACGTCGGGCCTAGTGCATAACATGGCATACATGATGGACCCAATTTCCGAAGCATATGGGACATGTTTCATCCTTTCAAGTTCAGTCCTAGTGTTTGGGCACTGATACTTGCTTAGGATGGTGCCATGCGGCATTGGCAAGAATCCTCTTTTGGAGTCTTGCATCTTGAACCTTTTCAAGATTTTATCAATATATACACTTTGGCTAAGACCAATAAGTCTCTTAGATCTATCTCTATAGATCTTTATGCCTAATACATAAGCAGCTTCCCCTAGATCCTTCATTGAGAAACAACTCTCAAGGAACGCTTTGACACCTTTTAAGGTTGGGATGTCATTTCCAAATAAAAGTATGTCATCTACATACAATACTAGGATTATGACAATGCTCCCACTAGCTTTCTTGTAAACACAGGAGTCATCCTCATTTTTGATGAATCCAAAACTCGTAATCTTTTCATCAAAACGGATGTTCCATGTTCGAGACGCTTGCTTTAATCCATAGATAGATCTTTTAAGCTTGCACACTTTGTTTAGATGCTTTGGATCGACAAAACCTTCAGGTTGATCCATATAGACATCTTCCAATAAGTATCCATTAAGGAAAGCGGTCTTGACATCCATTTGCCATATCTCATAATCATAGTACGCGGCTATGGCAAAAAGTATCCTAATCGACTTGATCATTGCCACTGGAGAAAAGGTCTCATCATAGTCAATACCATGAGTCTGTGAGTATCCTTTAGCGACAAGTCTAGCCTTAAAAGTGTGAACATTTCCATCCACGTCGATTTTCTTCTTGAAAACCCATTTGTTCCCAACAGTCTTACAATTGGTGGGAAGATTAACCAAGTTCCAAACTTGATTATCGTGCATGGATTGCATCTCAGTGTTCATGGCCTCAAGCCATTTATCAGATTTAGGATCTGATATTGCACTCTGATAGTTGACGGGTTCATCAGAATCTATCGTATAACATTCCTCTTCCATCAAAAGGTAACCATACCTTTCTGGTTCAATTCGAACTATACCAGATTTGCGAACACCTTGTGTTACAATTTGTTCCTGATCAACCGTTTGTTCAGGTTCAACAATTTCTTGTTGAATGCTAGATTCAACTTCTTGTGTATCAGGTTGTGGTTCCTGAAGTTCCTCAAGTTCCACAAACCTCCCACTAGCCTCTTCCGTCAGAAACTTGTTTTCTAGGAATTCAGCTTTTCGAGAAATAAATATCTTATTCTCGATGGGATTGTAGAAATAGTATCCAAGACAATCTTTCGGATACCCTACAAAGATACATTTAGTTGAACGGGGTTCTAATTTGTTTGAAGCTTCTTGTCTAACATAAGCTTCACAACCCCATACCTTGAGATAGGATAAAGATGGAACCCTTCCATGCCATATCTCATAAGGCGTTTTATCTACCTTCTTAGTAGGTGCCATGTTTAGGAGACGAGCAGCTGTTTGTAAAGCATAACCCCAAAAAGATAAAGGTAGAGTACTTCTACTCATCATGGATCGAACCATATCCAATAGTGTTCGGTTCCGCCTCTCAGACACACCATTATGTTGTGGTGTTCCAGGTGGAGTAAGTTGTGAAACAATTCCACAAGTCTTACAATGATCCATAAAGTTTGTACTTAAGTACTCACCTCCTCTATCAGAACGAAGAACTTTAATTGTTTTGTTGAGTTGATTTTCCACTTCACTTTGAAACGTTTTGAACATTTCAAACGCCTCATGTTTATGTTTAATCAAATAAACATATCCAAAACGACTAAAGTCGTCAGTGAAGGTGATGAAATATCTTTCACCATATCTAGTCATTGGCTTGAAAGGACCACATACATCCGTATGTATGATTCCTAACAAGTCCTTTGCTCTCTCATTAGTTCCGGAGAAAGGAGCTTTAGTCATCTTGCCATGTAAACAAGATTCACATATATCAAATGAGTCATTCTCATTTGCCTTCAAAAGTCCACTCTTTTGAAGTTGGGATATGTGATTCTTGTTTATATGCCCAAGGCGACAATGCCATAGATAGGTTTGACTCAAATCAAATTTGGGTTTCTTGGTGAAAGTGTGGTATAAAGAGCCATTGTTAGTCTTTTCATCAAGGTTTACTTCATAAATTCCATTTAAAGGCCTAGCCTCAAAATAGAATACATTATTTTTGTAAACACAAATATCATCATTATTAAAGGAAAGATCAAATCCACATTGTCTTAATTTAGCAACTGAAATAATATTCCTAGTCAAGCTAGGAACATAGTAAACATTCAACAATGTCACACACAAGCCATTAGGTAGTAATAAATTAAAACTTCCAATTGAATCCACCGCAACCCTTGCATTGTTTCCAACTCGAAGTACTACCTCATTTGCCTTCAGTCGCCTACTCCTTTTGAACCCCTGCAACATATTACATATGTGAGTTCCACAACCAGTATCAAATACCCATGTGTTAGGAGATAAATTATAAAGTTCTAGGTCTATCACATAGATACCTGAAGTGCCTTCACCGACCTTCTTCTTCTTCAACTCGGCAAGATAGGTAGGGCAATTTCTCTTCCAATGCCCAGCTTTGCCACATTCAAAGCATGTTTCATCTTTGGCAACCTTTGCCTTTTTCTTGGGCGGATGGGAAGGTTGGACAACTTTCTTGCCCTTACCTTTAAAAGCTTTTGCTTTCCCTTTGCCCTTGGAGTTGTTGGGGTGTTCTGGTCTAGTTCTCTTTGTTCCACCTTCCTTGATCATGAGAACTTGAGTGGTTTTCTTAGGCAGATTCTTTTCCACGGTAATTAGCATCCCATGTAATTCCGGGATAGTCTTGTTGAAACCATTCATGTTAAAATTCATGACAAAAGGATCAAAGGACTTTGTCAAGGAGTTAAGGATCATATCCGTTGCTAGCTCTTCGGGCATCACTACTCCAAGACGTGCCAAATGATCAATGTGACTCTTCATTTTGAGCACATAAGAGCTTACCGACTGCCCATCCTCCATCTTGCAAGCATGGAAAGCCCGAACAGTTTCGAACCTTTCCGTTCTTGCAAGTTGTTGGAACATTTCCTTTAGTTGATGAATCATGTCATAGGCAGAATGATTCTCCAAATCCTTCTGAAGGTCGGGAATCATGGTTGCCAACATGAGGCATGATGCATCGATGGAATCATCCATCTTTTTAAGCCATGCATCGTGTGCGGGCTTAGGAATGGCAGGGGGCTCTTCTGGAAGTGGTTCATTGAGAATATATTCTTTCTTTTCTTGTTTGAGAACAATTCTCACACTACGGTGCCAATCCAAGAAGTTGGTATGGTTAAGTTTTTCTCCTTCAAGGAGAGACCGTAGTGAGGTTTTGTTAGGAGCCGAGTGTGTGTTGTTTGGTGCCATCTACAAAATTTTAACAAGGTTCTATTTAGTAAATTATGATATTAAGTCCTTAATAATTAATACCCTTTCTTGTTTCATAAACTTTAATTAATTAAGGTCTAGAATCCAAGTTGCATCACGAATAAGTGGTTAGGTATCCTTTATCCCGCCTATTCGAATCAACAAGGTAGGTAACGGTTTACCAATTATATCCAAATATAATTTCTAGAGTTATGGGATCCTATTATAACATTTATAGGTTTGGCATGTTTGATCCCATCTATGCCTTGGATTTCTAATGCTTAGGTGACCTTTATCACAAGAGATTTCCAAACGAATCATCCTACTTAAACGGACGTGTAGTTTTGACAACTATTAATGGTTAGGTGTCCTTTATTCCATCAATATTGCAAAACTACTTCTTGTATCACAAGAAGACTCCAAGTGGTTAGGTATCCTTTATCCCACAAGGAAATACAAGTGATACATGAGTGTCTTTAAGAGGGATGGCATTGATTCGTATTTCGTAAGGGATTTGAATGTTTTACAATTCTAATTTTGAAAAACATATGGTATCATGTAGATTGCATGCTTCCAATGAACATGGTACCATTAAATCTTATTTTGTTAATTGGTTCCTAAATCATAAAATCTCCATTTTATTGATTCTTTGTTTGTGGTCAAGATTACAATTAATATCCTATATTAAGTTTGAGTTTGATCACATATATAAGAACCAATTTACAATCCTAAAAATTACCATTATTATTTAGGTTTGGAGTTTGTAAGAGTTTATAAAATCTCCATTTTATATCTTGTTACAATCATTTTCAAAACTTGACTTAATAGGTTTTAAACAAAACCCATTTTAATAAAACCCATTTTATCACATCTTATGTTTTAAATGTCAATTTTTGAAAATACAAACTCCTTGATGATTATGTTTAATTATCTAAGTTGTCTAGCATGCAAAATCTTATTTTCATCCACAACATAACATAATAAAACATTCAAACATCACAAGCATGCATGGGTGCATAAACACAAGCCAACTAGTTTGATATTTTATGTGAGCCACACATGAAATATCAAGTCCAAACCTAGGGACAAAAAGGTGACAAAAACTCAACCAAATGATCTCCGATTTGGCTACAATTTTGCCAAATTTCTTATATCACCAAATGATACTTGAACCACCATTTCTTGACACCATTGAGTGACATGTGATTTTTCTATGGAGCCCTCAAAATTTTCGAAATCAGGGGCAGCAGGAAGGAATTTTTGTTGTTTTTGTTGCATTTTTCAATTCATTCTTGGCTATATTGATGCTAATACTTGTTGAAACTTAATGTATATACTAGATATTAAAGTTACCAACAAGTATATCACCAAATAACCAAGATATGAATTTATAAAACACTTCCAAAACAATTTTGAAATCTGGACAGCAGCTCTTCAGAAAGTGCTGCTGTTGGGTGCAATCTTCTCTTGGTCTTTTACTTCCTTCTCTTGTTACATTTTGTGAAATAAATAAAATACAACTATTCTAATATTTACAAAATGAATATTAAGAAGGAAATAACTAATTATTATTACAAACCATTTGAATAAATGAATAGATTACAACCATATCGAATACAAACACAAAACATGCATCATATGGTCCTTGGCTTGTTTATGCACCATTTTATCACATAAAATCATAAGAAAACCAACACTTTGTTTTTCTAAGGCAACAATTTATGTAACCAAAAGCATGCATACATAAGATATAGTTGGTTACATAAAATCATAGATAATATACTTGCATGTTGCCAAAGAAGCCATGCATGAAACTTTCATTCAAGAAGATGAACATTCATGGCTTCCAAAAACCAAGTTTATCCAAATAAACTTATTATCTAAACATGCAATATAGCCATGGCTCTGATACCAATTGTTGGAAATCAAGGTCATGTAATTAGTTTCAAAAACATGAGTTTGCAACGGAAGCATAAAATCATGAACACAAATTCCATTTTCAAGAGGATCATGCTACATGCATGTAGAGATAAGATGAAGAACAATCATAGTTTAAGTTCAAGATCATAACCTTTGTTCTTGGGTTTGGTTTGGATGATTTTGATAGCTAGGAATCAAATTAGAATCTCTCTATAGTTGATCCACCACAAGCTTGAACACCCTTGAATGCTAGTTCCACAACTTGCAAGATATGACTCCTTTTCTTATGAAACCAAAAACCAATTTTTTCTAAGAACTTAAGGAGAGTTTTAGGCTGATTTCTTGAAGCAAGAATGATGTAAAAACTCACTCAAAATCGTGGCCAACATATACCACACAAAAGAAAAGAAAAGCACATGCAACTAGCTTAAAAGAAAGTCCCATTTGATTTCTATAATCAAAAGCTAGAAGACACAAAGCATCTTCCTTTTCTTTTAAGTTCTTAATGCATTCTTTTCCTTCCAATATGGCTGATTTTATGATGACAAATGAAGTGCTAGTGAGTTGTTATTATTTATAAAACTTAGATAATAAAAGCTTATAAATAATACATCTTCTTATTTCTTAAATGGGATAACATTTAACCCATAATCATATACATAAATAAACCATCTAAATATACAATCTTAATTGTATAATTATATATATACATATATATATATATATATATATATATATATATATATATATATATATATATATATATATATATATATATATATATATATATATATATATATATATATATATAACAATATATATTTTTTTTATTTAATTTACCAATTAAATTAAATAAAAGGCTTACTTATAAATTAATTAAATCGTTTAACAATTTAAACAATTTAATTGTTACACTTAATTAATTCATCACATATGAATTATTAATCAACCTTTAATTTTGTAGTTATTATTATTTACCTCAAATAATAATAACCTACAAGATTAAATTGCAAGTTTAGGATCATTTGATGTTAAATCAAATTTAACGTTCTAAATGATCAATTGGTGTCAAACTTGTTGTTGGTGTGACCCTATAGGATCATGTATTATTAGTAATATCATTTTATGATCATCCTTGGGCATATAGAACGAACACAAACATCTCCTGACTTTCGCTGTGCTGATCAAATTAGACATCCTCTTGGGTTTTTCACCGTACACATACACTTTGCTGCCACCTGGAATCTTCACCGACACTACCTTCTTCCCACATGCGATTTTTGCATCATTGGCTCCAAGCCAATCCATACCAATGACAACATCAAAAGTCTTCACTCCAATCGGAAGAAGGTTCAACGAAAATTTATGATCATCTATGCTGAGTTCGCAGCCACGGTACACATGGTTTATCCCCACCTTCTTACCACTTGCCAATTCTACCTCACATACACGATCTAATGGTTCTAGCGGTGTATTGAATTTTTGACCAAACTCATAGGACACAAACGAACACGTAGCACCAGAGTCAAATAATACATAGGCAGGCATCTGGTTAATTAGTAGAGTACCTGAGACCACATCTTGTGCCTCCTTTGCTTCTTCTCGGGTGAGTTGGAAGGCGCGAGTCTTCACCTTTTGGGGCTCCGTCTTTTTCTGCGCAGTTGATACCATTGTCTCACCACCCTTCTTCGGACAATTAAAACTATAATGCCCCTTTTCATGACATGAGAAGCACTCGACTTCACTGAGCTTCGGATAGGTACATTCCCTAGCCTTGTGACCCATTCTTCCACAGTTAAAACAAGCCGCACTTCCCATCTTACATTCGCCCGTATGCTCTTTCCCGCACTTATCACACATCTTTCGACTACCCTGTTTGGTTGACATCACTACCGACTTTCCCTTCTTATTCCAGCTACTACTTCCGCTGCTGAATTTACGTTTATCCCCTGAAACTTGCCTCTCCACTGTTCTTCGTTTCCACACATCTTCAACATTTCTTGCTGCCTCAAACGCCGCGTCCATTGTTACCGCCCGTTTTACTTCCAATTCATACTCCCAAGGTAGGCCTTTCACATAACGGTTGATTCGTGCCCGCTCCGTAGTATAAATGTTTCCCACAAATGGTAGCATATCACTGAACTTTTTCGTATACTCGGCCACGGTCAAATTACCCTTCTTTAATGTAAGGAACTCATCTTCAAGTTTTTCTATGTCCCGAAGGGGATAATATTTATTCTTCAGGCGGGTGGTGAATTCGGTCCACGACCACTTATAAATTACATCCTTTCCAACCAGTTCGTATAGGGTGTTCCACCAGACCAACGCATCGTCTTTCAACATTCGTGAGGCATAATAAACTTTATCCTTCTCATGGCACTTGCTGACCTCCAATACTTGCTCTGTCTCCCGTATCCATCGCATCGTGACTTTAGGCTCGTAGCTACCATAGTATTCAGTTGGTTTACATGCCAGGAAAGTTTTGAAAGAACATCTCTTCTTGTCTTCTGTCCCCACACTGTCTTCCTCTGTAACCGAATCTCCGTTAGTGGGTCTCCAAGAAGCATCATCTGCTGAAGGATTAGAATGTGGGTCCCCCAGCTGTGTATTCAACATTTGACGCATATCTTCCCTCATCTCCGTCTTTAGATTACTAATAAGATTTTGTATAGCCTCCAAAGTCACAAGTGGAGGTTGCGGTATTGGATTTGGGTTAGGACCCATGTTAACTGCATCATCAACAGGGTTATCTTCATGGGACGGGGTATGACTTACTGCCCGTCCTTCACTCGAAAGACTATGATCACCGCTCGCCATTACTATATAAAATAATAAAATTCACGTTTGTTATTCCGCATAATATATTTATCAATATATATATATATATTCGAAAGCTATAGCATGTGATCTTCCTATGGAACCTGTGTCCGTAAGTATCTCTCTACTAATTTCCACAGCCAAGTTCCTCAGGCTCCCTCGTGACTTCACCATTTCCAACGCATATCCTATGGTTACGATAATACGGGCCCAATATTATTTTAACCACCTATATACTTTGGCTCTGATGTTATCACAAGATCCACTGGTTCATCGGTTACTGTGGATTCCAACATTATAAATTAGCGATTCTACCCCGTTAGTTAGTACCTAATACTACTACTTTACTTACTATTAATCCACTAGTTTAAGCCTAGGATGGTTACCCAACCTAATTCGCTTAAACCATGGCTCTGATACCAAATTGTAACACCCCAATTTTCACACAAAATATTTTTTTTTACAAACTTTATTACAACGTTTGAAAACAAACCATGTATTTACATTACAAACGGGGTATCACGAATTTGTTTCACAACCACGGTTCAAACCTGTTCATCATACATTTTTCACAATAACACATGTTACAGTCCCACACCCGACTCTTCTAACGCCCTTCCGGTTTACCTGAGTACATAGCATTTAAAACAAATACGTGAGACATAATGTCTCGTGAGCATTATGGGTTTAGACCCAAAACAATTTACCAATTATATCATTAACCTTTAAATTTCCAATTTTCACATTTCCTGTGAGCGCACCCACAGGTACTCCTTATTTCGTGATGGTACATTCCTACGAGCGCACCCGTAGGTTTTATACGAGACGCACCCGTATAACTACTTCCCCAATAGCATGAAACGGATTCATCTATCAAGGTAAGACAACTACTTCGCGACGGGAGGTACCATCCCAGTAGTGTCTTATTGCCACCCCTACCGCAGCAGGTCGTGGTCTTTATCCGGATACTAAAGCAACTTATCATCATGAGCCAATCACATTATTAGTCACTGTATTTCTGGTTCTATTTCTTTCACATTATAATCGTACTTTCCATAATATACTTTTAAAGACATAAACCACTTTGACTCCAAAATACTTTAAATAAAATTCATTTAGCTATGTACTCGAAAATCCACATAACACTCACCTCGAGTCACCTAGGGATCAGTTAGTCTTTTGCACTCCGTTTTCCTTCGCTTGGTTCACCGTATTTGAACCACCACCTATTTTTTACAATATATACGTTTATATTCAATTTATATATATAACAACTAAATTACAGCACAAGAGTGCAATACTATGCTACTACGGGTTATAATAAATGTATAACCATTAATAAACTCGTTTTATCGTTTTCTCCGAAATACACGTATTCTGCTACAGTACCCCCGAGGGGTCGTATTTCAGTTCCGACTCTTTTCCATGAAATATTAGGCTATATTAGACTTGTGTTTCAAATTTGGAGTTCATTGGACAAGTCTAGCTCAAATTCCAAAATTAAGTTTTGATGTGAATAGTACTTTTAGCCACTGCCGCTACAGTGACTTTTCCGCAAGGCCGGATTACGGATTTGACCATTCCCGACATGTTCTTATACCATTATAGGGTTATGGCTAAAATTTCAGGTCAATCGGACATGTCTAGCTATGGTTTCTAACGTTTGGAATATTTGAAATTTTTAACATTTTTGGTCCCTGTCTGGCCCTGACTGAAGGCGCACTGCGCCAGGTATGGGGCGCACTGCGCCTGGGCGCACCCCGCCCTGGTCCTGGGCGCACTGCGCCTGGCGCCTGGGCAGTGGCCTGTTCAGTCGCAATTTGTGCACTGTAGCACGCAGTTTTCACCCATTAAGCACTTATTTCAGTTCTTAATCGTATGGGGTTTGTTCTAGGACTAAAACCCTTGACTAATCACAGGTTTTAAGCTATTAAAAACACTTCAATAACTCAATTACAGAAATTAAAGTTCTTGGCTAAACTTGAAAATTCTCAAGAATAGCATTCTACTTTCATATTTTTGAGTTAAGTTCTTAACTAATGGCTTATTGGAAGCATTAGTTACTTAACCCACATGATTTATAACTGCAATTGCAGTTTCAATTCCATCAAAAGACCAAATTCAAGCACATACCCAAAAACTAGGTTAAAACTAGAGAAACCTTACCTTGGAATCACTAATTCCAACCCTTGATTCCTTTGATTTCTTGACAATTCCCTTGAACTTCTTCTTCTTCTTTGCTCTTTCTCTCGTGCTCTCTAGAATTCTCTGGAGTAGTTTACTGGATTCTTGAACTAATGAGGATAATAACTAGCATATAATATATATTTAGTTTTTATAAAAACTTTACACTTTAGTCCCTAACCTTCCATTTCTTCTACAAAAATGATCCAAAGGTAATAACTTTACCATTTATGCTTCATTACTCCCAACTTAACATTTTCTTGACATTTTGGTCATTTTCATGCCAAATGACCAATTTGCCCTTTTTGGTCAAATTTCACTATTCATGCGGTAAAACTCCAACTTTCTTATAAACTTTTATTTCTTATGTTATTATTTCACAAATACATATTATTTTACATATTAATCTCATAACGTGTCAAAATACCGTTTTACCCTTTTACAACTTTTCGCCCTTTTCACCCGATTATTTACATTTTATTACACATTTTCACGGGTTCTTACAGCACCAGCTGGGTTTAATAACCCGATATCATAGCCAAAGGCCGCACCATGTTCCTGTAACAATATCATAACCGTATAGGCCGCACCAGTTGGATATAACATCCAGAATCATAGCCGTATAGGCCGCACCAGAATATCATACAATACAAAGTCAAATATGGCTCACGGGTTAGCCCGCTGTTGCCTTGGCTCACGGGTTAGCCCGCTGTTGCCTAGACTCACGGCTTATCCGGTCTTGTCTATATAAGTTTGACTCATCAAAATAAACTATGGCTCACGGGTTAGCCCGCTGTTGCCTAGACTCACGGCTTATCCGGTCTTGTCATATCATAGTGTATATATATATGTATTGACTCACAGCTCCGTTCTTGTCATCGCAATGACTCACGGCTTATCTATTCTTGTCTTTTACATATATTTTACACTTGTCGTTTTCGTCCCTCGAAGCTGCTTCAACCTGTAACAATTCAATCATCATATATCACATATGATATCAGTGAGATTACTCACCTGGATACTAGCTGCGTTTTAATCCCGGTTGTTTCTTGCCTTTGCGTGCACCACAACCATTTTGTCCCATACCTATATATTCATTTATATACCAAATGATAATAGGTTAATAATCATCTAAATTGACTCTAATACGTAAGAGTCCAATATTATATCATTATAAACAATGCCTAGATAATAAACTTTGCATTTACTATCTTTATGTGAATTTTACTATTCACCGAGGCATTCGAATCGATCTACAGTGCCCCCGAGGGGTCGGAAACTCAATATAAAAACTTTCCCAAACTTTTCAGACCATAACGAGCCTACGGTTCAAGTTTGAGCTAAATCGGACAAGCCAAACAAAAGTTAGCATTTTTGATCCCCTGCCTGCCCCTGCTTGGAGGCGCACTGCGCCTAGGACAGGGCGCACTGCGCCTGGGCGCACTGCGCCTGGGCGCACTGCGCCTGGGCGCACCCCGCCTGGCTCCTGGGCGCACTGCGCCTGGCGCCAGTGCAGGTCTCCTGGCCAGTCGCGATTTGTGCACTGTAGCACGCAGTTTTGGCCCATTAAGTCCTCAATCCAGTCCTTAATCGTTTGGGGTTTGTTTCTAGGCTAAAACCTTATATTAAAACAAGGTTTTCAACCATTGAAAACAACTAAATCAATCAAAATGAAGAATTAGGGTTCTTAGTTCCATAACCCCAAAACTTCAAATTCATCACAAATAGCAATCTACTTCCATTTTCTTGAATTAAGTCCTTTTAGCATGACTTAATGGAAGCATTAAACCATTTAAACTACATAATCATAACTGAAATTTACAAATTTCAGTTTCTATAAAACCAAATCAAGAACACTTCAAGAACTTGGTTAAAATCAAGTTTACTTACCTTGATTAACATAGGAATCACCAATTCCAAGCTATGATTCCAATTCCTTACTTCAATTCCATGATTTCCTGCAGAAATCGCATCTTCCTTGCTCCTCCCGTTGCTGCACAAATGGCTAGTCAAAGAGAGAGTCAACTCTCTTATTTATACATCCAATTTTTACATTTTTAGTCCTAAAGTTCATTTTCTTGAACTTTGACCACAACAATCAAGTTTTATGACAATAAAACTTTCATTTCTTACATTTTTGCCACAACCAACAACATTTTTACATAATTGGTCTTTCACATGGTCGAATGACCAAATTACCCTTTCGTGGTAAAATGACCAAAAATCAGTTTTTATAACATTTTAAGTCCAAAACTCAAAATATTATTTTAAACTAAATTCTTTTCTGTCCAAAAGACCAAATTACCCTTCTAAGGTAAAATGACCAATTTACCCTTTTTATTATATTTACATAAAAAGAGTGTCTTGGCGTTACAAATTCTCCCCTCCTTCAAAAGATTTCGTCCCCGAAATCATACAAACAAGCGAGGGTAATTCTTTATCATTACAATTTCGGTTTCCCATATCATATGGAAACCTCTATGGTATTGCCTAAGCACTTAACCATACTATTCTTCTTATTTCGTGATTAAATCACAATTTGCATGTCATTCCTCCGGCTGTCCCGGGTACCTTACCTTCTCATCTACCTCAATTTCAACATGAGGTATTCATTGAAATTTATCAATCTATGTTCTCAGAATCATGAGACCCATAGAAAACTTTATAAATATCTTGAAGTTCATCAAGAAACTTTAATCGGTACACCCCAATTCTTACTCTTTGGAACATATGGAAAAGTCCAATAAATAAGGACTTAACTTTCTTTTCGTCCCAAGTAGATTTTTAGTCTTTCCAAGGGATATTTTGAGCACTGTCATCTTTCCCTATTTGGAATTTCAACGGTTTTACTCTATGGTTCATGTATTACCGTTATTGCTTCTTAGCCATTTTCCAATTTTCTCGTATTTATCAAGTCTTCTTTTTAACTTGCAACACCGTCTAGGATCTAGCCAACGGCTGTTCACATCTTCAATCCTATAAGTCAAAGGATAACACGGTTTTCCATACTATGCATTATACGAGTCATCTAAATGCTGGTACTAAAACTATCATTATCTACGGGTTCTACCAAAGATAGGCGATCTTCTCATCTTCCACTAGGGTCTGCTGTGCAATTTTCAAGCACATCTTCTCAAATCTGCGTCATTATTTCACCTCGTCTATCAATTCTGCAATTCCTATGCAGTACTTACCAGTACGCTTGAACTATAAATTCTAGGAATTAATGCTAAATTCAGCAAATAATTCTAGTATCTCGATTCGATACAGTCGACACTTGTAATGCACGTCCACAATTTTCGTTTTCTATGTAGTTTTTCACTACTTTTCGATCTTAATTTCTTCCCTAGTCGGTACAAATTTGCACTGGTGTCATCAATCAAACTGCAATTACCCATATGGTGTCATACCCATGCGGTACTTGCAAGGACTTTACTACAAAGTCTATAATATTTTCGTCCCATTTCTTCTTTGGGACCTACAACGGTTACATTTTCCGTATGTTTCTAATGATTTGACTGTAGTTACACACAAGTCAAACACTTTTCACATGTCTTTCAATGTCTTTCTTTAGTCCCGGCCACCAATACATAGGTTATATCACCCTACACAGTTTGGTACTGCCCCGGACATTTTGCATATCTACCCAAATATATATCTTTTAAGGGTAAATTTCATATCTCACCTTGCTTTGGAACTCACATACACAACCACCAAGGGTTTTCAATCGCCGTGAGTTTCTAACTAGCTTCTTTCAATAGCTAACCATTTATTCACTTTTCACGTTTTCAGACTTGCACACTTCTTCTTGTGCTACCCGAATCAACTCAGGTAATCAATTCGCCACACTCATGCATGTGGTTGTATCTTTCAAAAGATACTCTTTCTAATTCAAGGCATCTTTAATCACATCCGCCTTTCCGAGATGGTACAAGATTTCATAACCGAAATCTTTAAGTAACCCATCTATCTTTGCTATCTCATATTTAGCTTCTTTTTGATCAATTAAGTATTTCACACTTTTATGATCCGTATAAACATTAAGCTTTACACCATACAAGTAGTGTCTCCAAAGCTTAAATGCCAAATTCATAATTGCTACTGCAATATCATGTATCCAAAATCGACTTTGGATGCATTTCTATAAAACAATTTATCTTCTCCGCTTAGCGATAATGCTAACACCGGAGCTTCACACAAGGTTTGTTTCAACCTTTGAAAAGTTACATGTGGTCCTTCTACCCACTCCAACTTTTCACTTTTCTTGGTCAACTTTAGTCAGCTAAACAGCAATCGAGGAGCAGTTTTCTACAACTCTCCTATAATAGCCCGCCAATCCAAGGAACTACAAGTTTTAGTCAGATTCCTCAGGCGGTTCCAGTTTTATCACATCATCAATTCCACTGGATTTATTTTATCATCTTTGGCACTATTAGCATGCCCAAAGAATTGAAACTTCTTTTAGCCAAATTTTCATACTTGGAAAATTTTACATATCACTTAACTCAGTGAAGTAATTCCAATATCTGGTACAAATGTACCTCATATTCAGTCTGGTTTCGAGAATATCAGATTCTCCGTAGTCAATGTACATACACATTAACTTATCTTTCTTCTTTTCAAACAAGATAGGGCTCCACACGATGACACATTCGGCCATATGAGACCCCAATTCAAAAACAATTTCTTCCAATTGTTTTACCACTCTGCCATCTCTGCAGAGGCTAATCAATATAGAGCCTAAATAAGAGGAACGACTCCCAAGTCCAGCTTAATCATAAGCTCTTCTCGCCAATCTGGCAAAAATCTTGGAAGTTCTTTTCGAAAGAAACATCCGAGAATTTATTTAAAGTAGTACACTACTATCACCGCTTTATTTAGCTTGGCCCATACCACGTATGCCAACTACAACATCATTCCTTTACTAACTCTTTTCCGAGTTTGAGCAAAGGAAAATAACCGGTATTCTCAACAACGGTCATTTACCATGGATTTTCATCCATTTCATTTCTGATTTTTGAACCATAATGTTCATATTTCTACAATCCATGTTAGCATCATTCATTGCTAACCAGTTCATACGCACAATTACTTCAGGTCATTGGTAGTCATCGGCTTCAGATTTATAGGGAAAAAAAAGTATCCCGTAAATCCTAGGCAAACTACTTTCCAGGTGTTCAATATCTTGAACATATTTGCTATTTGCTATAGCCAATTCCAAAATTTCATCCATAATCGTTGATGAAATATTCAGACAAAACATCAAAGTCATCGATCCAAAGCATAGAATCATAGATCAAATATAACATATACGGGGATTATATTCAAGACAATGATATTTGAGACCATATTAATATACTCACGAGCTTCTTCCACAGTCCGCTGGAATGATCATGGTATCACTGGTCCTTTTCGACCATTCGTTTCTTCTTTCTTTCCTCCCCGTTCTTTCCTGGGTTCATCACCCATTACTCCACATTTAGCATGTGAGTATTTCATAAGAAAGTGTTCTATAGCTCTGCGCTAGACACACTTCCGATCTATCCAACAAGCTCGAGCAATCTGCTCCTATCATCTGCAATTTCAGCATGTCAACGGTAGAGTCAAAACTCTACAAATTTCCTGAGTGCTCTTCCTGCACTTCTCACAATACATAACTGCTCTGTTTTGGTCCCTTCCCTTTAAGGTTGGACCCAGTCTGTGGTAACTTCTCCTGAAGCGTCCACTAATCGTTTTCTGCTTTTCTTGTAGTCTCAGCTACTTTTCTTTCACCCTGATATCAATCAGGTGAGCACCCAATTTCTTTCTCTGACCACAGCAGCAACTATTGCTTGTCATGTGGATTTTCTGCTACTTGTCTCGTTGCCCCTCGTTCAATGGAGCCTTGAAAAAGGGCTGGTTCGCCTCTTAAAGCTGCACGCCCTAAATTCCTCCAAATAAGGTTCGCTGCTCATACTTCTTATACGTTAGAAGTCAGCACCAGTTAGGTTATATATGTATAATAACAATTTATATACACCTAACTATACGTCATGTCTACTATTTCAAGGTTTAAGTCCAGGAATCTACTCTATAGACACCTAGTTCACTTAAACCACGGCTCTGATACCAACTTGTAACACCCGGCTTTTAAAACAAAACACCCCTGAAAATTTTTTCATTTAAAACATAGGTTTCAGTACTTAAAACCATAAACAAAGGGGTATATTTTAATAAACACGGGTACAAGTGTATCAAGGGGAGTATAAAATACCAAATCTCCTTTAAAGCCGGGCTGCTACTGACAGCATCTACAAGTCCATCTCTTGAGTCACGGACTTAATCCTTACCCTTACCAGGGTTATGCTAACCTGCAGGGACATTTAACAAACGGTATGAGCTACAAAGCTGGTTGAGTAATCGTATCTGCAAATAACACGTATAAAAATACATTCATATATAATTTCCTATATATGATAAATCTATTACCCGTATATCTCTGTCCGGATATCGGTCCCAAACGCCTAGCCATTCTGGCTAACCATATATGTCTTAGGATTGCCCATCCTATCGCATAGTCTTACGGGTTGTTATTTGCATACATTTCTGTCCCATATTTCTTGGTCATAATTGACCGCATCGTATTTCATGGCTATTTAAGCCGCACCCTGTGTCATAGCTATATAAGCTGCACCAAAACATTATCAATATATAAATCATAGCCAGGCCGCACCAGCTGGGTTTAATAACCCGATATCATAGCCAAAGGCCGCACCATGTTCCTGTAACAATATCATAACCGTATAGGCCGCACCAGTTGGATATAACATCCAGAATCATAGCCGTATAGGCCGCACCAGAATATCATACAATACAAAGTCAAATATGGCTCACGGGTTAGCCCGCTGTTGCCTTGGCTCACGGGTTAGCCCGCTGTTTCCTAGACTCACGGCTTATCCGGTCTTGTCTATATAAGTTTGATTCATCAAAATAAACTATGGCTCACGGGTTAGCCCGCTGTTGCCTAGACTCACGGCTTATCCGGTCTTGTCATATCATAGTGTATATATATATGTATTGACTCACAGCTCCGTTCTTGTCATCGCAATGACTCACGGCTTATCTGGTCTTGTCTTTTACATATATTTTACACTTGTAGTTTTCGTCCCTCGAAGCTGTTTCAACAGATAACAATTCAATCATCATATATCACATATGATATCAGTGAGATTACTCACCTAGATACTAGCTGCGTTTTAATCCCGGTTGTTTCTTGCCTTTGCATGCACCACAACCATTTTGTCCCATACCTATATATTCATTTATATACCAAATGATAATAGGTTAATAATCATCTAAATTGACTCTAATACGTAAGAGTCCAATATTATATCATTATAAACAATGCCTAGATAATAAACTTTGCATTTACTATCTTTATGTGAATTTTACTATTCACCGAGGCATTCGAATCGATCTACAGTGCCCCCGAGGGTGGGAAACTCAATATAAAAATTTTCCCAAACTTTTCAGACCATAACGAGCCTACGGTTCAAGTTTGAGCTAAATCGGACAAGCCAAACAAAAGTTAGCATTTTTTATCCCCTGCCTGGCCCCTGCTTGGAGGCGCACTGCGCCTAGGACAGGGCGCACTGCGCCTGGGCGCACCCCGCCTGGCTCCTGGGCGTACTGCGCCTGGCGCCAGTGCAGGTCTCCTGGCCAGTCGCGATTTGTGCACTGTAGCACGCAGTTTTGGCCCATTAAGTCCTCAATCCAGTCCTTAATCGTTTGGGGTTTGTTTCTAGGCTAAAACCTTATATTAAAACAAGGTTTTCAACCATTGAAAACAACTAAATCAATCAAAATGAAGAATTAGGGTTCTTAGTTCCATAACCCCAAAACTTCAAATTCATCACAAATAGCAATCTACTTCCATTTTCTTGAATTAAGTCCTTTTAGCATGACTTAATGGAAGCATTAAACCATTTAAACTACATAATCATAACTGAAATTTACAAATTTCAGTTTCTATAAAACCAAATCAAGAACACTTCAAGAACTTGGTTAAAATCAAGTTTACTTACCTTGATTAACATAGGAATCACCAATTCCAAGCTATGATTCCAATTCCTTACTTCAATTCCATGATTTCCTGCAGAAATCGCATCTTCCTTGCTCCTCCCGTTGCTGCACAAATGGCTAGTCAAAGAGAGAGTCAACTCTCTTATTTATACATCCAATTTTTACATTTTTAGTCCTAAAGTTCATTTTCTTGAACTTTGACCACAACAATCAAGTTTTATGACAATAAAACTTTCATTTCTTACATTTTTGCCACAACCAACAACATTTTTACATAATTGGTCTTTCACATGGTCGAATGACCAAATTACCCTTTCGTGGTAAAATGACCAAAAATCAGTTTTTATAACATTTTAAGTCCAAAACTCAAAATATTATTTTAAACTAAATTCTTTTCTGTCCAAAAGACCAAATTACCCTTCTAAGGTAAAATGACCAATTTACCCTTTTTATTATATTTACATAAAAAGAGTGTCTTGGCGTTACAAATTCTCCCCTCCTTCAAAAGATTTCGTCCCCGAAATCATACAAACAAGCGAGGGTAATTCTTTATCATTACAATTTCGGTTTCCCATATCATATGGAAACCTCTATGGTATTGCCTAAGCACTTAACCATACTAGTCTTCTTATTTCGTGATTAAATCACAATTTGCATGTCATTCCTCCGGTTGTCCCGGGTACCTTACCTTCTCATCTACCTCAATTTCAACATGAGGTATTCATTGAAATTTATCAATGTATGTTCTCAGAATCATGAGACCCATAGAAAACTTTATAAATATCTTGAAGTTCATCAAGAAACTTCAATCGGTACACCCCAATTCTTACTCTTTGGAACATATGGAAAAGTCCAATAAATAAGGACTTAACTTTCTTTTCGTCCCAAGTAGATTTTTAGTCTTTCCAAGGGATATTTTGAGCACTGTCATCTTTCCCTATTTGGAATTTCAACGGTTTTACTCTATGGTTCATGTATTACCGTTATTGCTTCTTAGCCATTTTCCAATTTTCTCGTATTTATCAAGTCTTCTTTTTAACTTGCAACACCGTCTAGGATCTAGCCAACGGCTGTTCACATCTTCAATCCTATAAGTCAAAGGATAACACGGTTTTCCATACTATGCATTATACGAGTCATCTAAATGCTGGTACTAAAACTATCATTATCTACGGGTTCTACCAAAGATAGGCGATCTTCTCATCTTCCACTAGGGTCTGCTGTGCAATTTTCAAGCACATCTTCTCAATTCTGCGTCATTATTTCACCTCGTCTATCAATTCTGCAATTCCTATGCAGTACTTACCAGTACGTTTGAACTATAAATTCTAGGAATTAATGCTAAATTCAGCAAATAATTCTAGTATCTCGATTCGATACAGTCGACACTTGTAATGCACGTCCACAATTTTCGTTTTCTATGTAGTTTTTCACTACTTTTCGATCTTAATTTCTTCCCTAGTCGGTACAAATTTGCACTGGTGTCATCAATCAAACTGCAATTACCCATATGGTGTCATACCCATGCGGTACTTGCAAGGACTTTACTACAAAGTCTATAATATTTTCGTCCCATTTCTTCTTTGGGACCTACAACGGTTACATTTTCCGTATGTTTCTAATGATTTGACTGTAGTTACACACAAGTCAAACACTTTTCACATGTCTTTCTTTAGTCCCGGCCACCAATACATAGGTTATATCACCCTACACAGTTTGGTACTGCCCCGGACATTTTGCATATCTACCCAAATATATATCTTTTAAGGGTAAATTTCATATCTCACCTTGCTTTGGAACTCACATACACAACCACCAAGGGTTTTCAATCGCCGTGAGTTTCTAACTAGCTTCTTTCAATAGCTAATCATTTATTCACTTTTCACGTTTTCAGACTTGCACACTTCTTCTTGTGCTACCCGAATCAACTCAGGTAATCAATTCGCCACACTCACGCATGTGGTTGTATCTTTCAAAAGATACTCTTTCTAATTCAAGGCATATTTAATCACATCCGCCTTTCCGAGATGGTACAAGATTTCATAACCGAAATCTTTAAGTAACCCATCTATCTTTGCTATCTCATATTTAGCTTCTTTTTGATCAATTAAGTATTTCACACTTTTATGATACGTATAAACATTAAGCTTTACACCATACAAGTAGTGTCTCCAAAGCTTAAATGCCAAATTCATAATTGCTACTGCAATATCATGTATCCAAAATCGACTTTGGATGCATTTCTATAAAACAATTTATCTTCTCCGCTTAGCGATAATGCTAACACCGGAGCTTCACACAAGGTTTGTTTCAACCTTTGAAAAGTTACATGTGGTCCTTCTACCCACTCCAACTTTTCACTTTTCTTGGTCAACTTTAGTCAGCTAAACAGCAATCGAGGAGCAGTTTTCTACAACTCTCCTATAATAGCCCGCCAATCCAAGGAACTACAAGTTTTAGTCAGATTCCTCAGGCGGTTCCAGTTTTATCACATCATCAATTCCACTGGATTTATTTTATCATCTTTGGCACTATTAGCATGCCCAAAGAATTGAAACTTCTTTTAGCCAAATTTTCATACTTGGAAAATTTTACATATCACTTAACTCAGTGAAGTAATTCCAATATCTGGTACAAATGTACCTCATATTCAGTCTGGTTTCGAGAATATCAGATTCTCCGTAGTCAATGTACATACACATTAACTTATCTTTCTTCTTTTCAAACAAGATAGGGCTCCACACGATGACACATTCGGCCATATGAGACCCCAATTCAAAAACAATTTCTTCCAATTGTTTTACCACTCTGCCATCTCTGCAGAGGCTAATCAATATAGAGCCTAAATAAGAGGAACGACTCCCAAGTCCAGCTTAATCATAAGCTCTTCTCGCCAATCTGGCAAAAATCTTGGAAGTTCTTTTCGAAAGAAACATCCGAGAATTTATTTAAAGTAGTACACTACTATCACCGCTTTATTTAGCTTGGCCCAGACCACGTATGCCAACTACAACATCATTCCTTTACTAACTCTTTTCCGAGTTTGAGCAAAGGAAAATAACCGGTATTCTCAACAACGGTCATTTACCATGGATTTTCATCCATTTCATTTCTGATTTTTGAACCATAATGTTCATATTTCTACAATTCATGTTAGCATCATTCATTGCTAACCAGTTCATACGCACAATTACTTCAGGTCATTGGTAGTCATCGGCTTCAGATTTATAGGGAAAAAAAAAGGATCCCGTAAATCCTAGGCAAACTACTTTCCAGGTGTTCAATATCTTGAACATATTTGCTATTTGCTATAGCCAATTCCAAAATTTCATCCATAATCGTTGATGAAATATTCAGACAAAACATCAAAGTCATCGATCCAAAGCATAGCTTCATAGATCAAATATAACATATACGGGGATTATATTCAAGACAATGATATTTGAGACCATATTAATATACTCACGAGCTTCTTCCACAGTCCGCTGGAATGCTCATGGTATCACTGGTCCTTTTCGACCATTCGTTTCTTCTTTCTTTCCTCCCCGTTCTTTCTTGGGTTCATCACCCATTACTCCACATTTAGCATGTGAGTATTTCATAAGAAAGTGTTCTATAGCTCCGCGCTAGACACACTTCCGATCTATCCAACAAGCTCGAGCAATCTGCTCCTATCATCTGCAATTTCAGCATGTCAACGGTAGAGTCAAAACTCTACAAATTTCCTGAGTGCTCTTCCTGCACTTCTCACAATACATAACTGCTCTGTTTTGGTCCCTTCCCTTTAAGGTTGGACCCAGTCTGTGGTAACTTCTCCTGAAGCGTCCACTAATCGTTTTCTGCTTTTCTTGTAGTCTCAGCTACTTTTCTTTCACCCTGATATCAATCAGGTGAGCACCCAATTTCTTTCTCTGACCCCAGCAGCAACTATTGCTTGTCATGTGGATTTTCTGCTACTTGTCTCGTTGCCCCTCGTTCAATGGAGCCTTGAAAAAGGGCTGGTTCGCCTCTTAAAGCTGCACGCCCTAAATTCCTCCAAATAAGGTTCGCTGCTCATACTTCTTATACGTTAGAAGTCAGCACCAGTTAGGTTATATATGTATAATAACAATTTATATACACCTAACTATACGTCATGTCTACTATTTCAAGGTTTAAGTCCAGGAATCTACTCTATAGACACCTAGTTCACTTAAACCACGGCTCTGATACCAACTTGTAACACCCGGCTTTTAAAACAAAACACCCCTGAAAATTTTTTCATTTAAAACATAGGTTTCAGTACTTAAAACCATAAACAAAGGGGTATATTTTAATAAACACGGGTACAAGTGTATCAAGGGGAGTATAAAATACCAAATCTCCTTTAAAGCCGGGCTGCTACTGACAGCATCTACAAGTCCATCTCTTGAGTCACGGACTTAATCCTTACCCTTACCAGGGTTATGCTAACCTGCAGGGACATTTAACAAACGGTATGAGCTACAAAGCTCAGTGAGTAATCGTATCTGCAAATAACATGTATAAAAATACATTCATATATAATTTCCTATATATGATAAATCTATTACCCGTATATCTCTGTCCGGATATCGGTCCCAAACGCCTAGCCATTCTGGCTAACCATATATGTCTTAGGATTGCCCATCCTATCGCATAGTCTTACGGGTTGTTATTTGCATACATTTCTGTCCCATATTTCTTGGTCATAATTGACCGCATCGTATTTCATGGCTATTTAAGCCGCACCCAGTGTCATAGCTATATAAGCTGCACCAAAACATTATCAATATATAAATCATAGCCAGGCCGCACCAGCTGGGTTTAATAACCCGATATCATAGCCAAAGGCCGCACCATGTTCCTGTAACAATATCATAACCGTATAGGCCGCACCAGTTGGATATAACATCCAGAATCATAGCCGTATAGGCCGCACCAGAATATCATACAATACAAAGTCAAATATGGCTCACGGGTTAGCCCGCTGTTGCCTAGGCTCACGGGTTAGCCCGCTGTTTGCGTAGACTCACGGCTTATCCGTTCTTGTCTATATAAGTTTGACTCATCAAAATAAACTATGGCTCACGGGTTAGCTCGCTGTTTCCTAGACTCACGGCTTATCCGGTCTTGTCATATCATAGTGTATATATATATGTATTGACTCACAGCTCCGTTCTTGTCATCGCAATGACTCACGGCTTATCTGGTCTTGTCTTTTACATATATTTTACACTTGTCGTTTTCGTCCCTCGAAGTTGTTTCAACCTGTAACAATTCAATCATCATATATCACATATGATATCAGTGAGATTACTCACCTGGATACTAGCTGCGTTTAAATCCCGGTTGTTTCTTGCCTTTGCGTGCACCACAACCATTTTGTCCCATACCTATATATTCATTTATATACCAAATGATAATAGGTTAATAATCATCTAAATTGACTCTAATACGTAAGAGTCCAATATTATATCATTATAAACAATGCCTAGATAATAAACTTTGCATTTACTATCTTTATGTGAATTTTACTATTCACCGAGGCATTCGAATCGATCTACAGTGCCCCCGAGGGGTCGAAAACTTAATATAAAAATTTTCCCAAACTTTTCAGACCATAACGAGCCTACGGTTCAAGTTTGAGCTAAATCGGACAAGCCAAACAAAAGTTAGCATTTTTGATCCCCTGCCTGGCCTGCTTGGAGGCGCACTGCGCCTAGGACAGGGCGCACTGCGCCTGGGCGCACCCCGCCTGGCTCCTGGGCGCACTGCGCCTGGCGCCAGTGCAGGTCTCTTGGCCAGTCGCGATTTGTGCACTGTAGCACGCAGTTTTGGCCCATTAAGTCCTTAATCCAGTCCTTAATCGTTTGGGGTTTGTTTCTAGGCTAAAACCTTATATTAAAACAAGGTTTTCAACCATTCAAAACAACTAAATCAATCAAAATGAAGAATTAGGGTTCTTAGTTCCATAACCCCAAAACTTCAAATTCATCACAAATAGCAATCTACTTCCATTTTCTTGAATTAAGTCCTTTTAGCATGACTTAACGGAAGCATTAAACCATTTAAACTACATAATCATAACTGAAATTTACAAATTTCAGTTTCTATAAAACCAAATCAAGAACACTTCAAGAACTTGGTTAAAATCAAGTTTACTTACCTTGATTAACATAGGAATCACCAATTCCAAGCTATGATTCCAATTCCTTACTTCAATTCCATGATTTCCTACAGAAATCGCATGTTCCTTGCTCCTCCCGTTGCTGCACAAATGGCTAGTCAAAGAGAGAGTCAACTCTCTTATTTATACATCCAATTTTTACATTTTTAGTCCTAAAGTTCATTTTCTTGAACTTTGACCACAACAATCAAGTTTTATGACAATAAAACTTTCATTTCATACATTTTTGCCACAACCAACAACATTTTTACATAATTGGTCTTTCACATGGTCGAATGACCAAATTACCCTTTCGTGGTAAAATGACCAAAAATCAGTTTTTATAACATTTTAAGTCCAAAACTCAAAATATTATTTTAAACTAAATTCTTTTCTGTCCAAAATACCAAATTACCCTTCTAAGGTAAAATGACCAATTTACCCTTTTTATTATATTTACATAAAAAGAGTGTCTTGGGGTTACAAAACTTCACATGTTAATTAGGTACTTCATACATTTTGTGCATAAAGTTTTTCAAAAGTTCATTCAACTTATTGTTTACCCATCTTCGTGTTTATGTTCTCCAAATCTTTTTATTTGTAAAGCTAGAGAAGTTCATAGTAATGGCAGATGTTTATTTTGTTACTGGAATTGAGTTAGCATATGAATAATAGAAATTGACAAACAAGTACATATGTACGTGAATGAACTGTAAGTATGTTGCTATTTCATGTAATTTGCCCAAAATATGGCAGTTTCTGGTTCGTATTTTTCTCAAATTTGTTACGCATTCCGATAGTCGGTGGCCTCATGTTAGGATAACTTAATTTATGTTTGTCAAATTTGCTATTACATGTAACCAATTTACTTTCATTTATATGCGTTTAATCTCTTAGTGGATCATAATTTTTGTCACGCATTCTGATAGTCGGTGGCCTCATGTTAGGATAACTTAATTTATAGTTAGCTTTGTGATTTTAAAAATTTTGAAATATGCTTTTATGAGTGCAACATTATTGGTGAATTTGTTCATGAGTTTGAAATATGCATACACGTATGTGCATATGTGTATACACGTATGTGCATATGTTCATATACGTATGTGCATATAATGAAGTGCGTTATTCATTTTTTACATTTAGAAATTAAATTTATGTTATCATTCACTTACAAATTACATTATATAATTTACTTGCACACCCAATGTCAATGAGTTTTGGTTATTTCTTAAGTAATTGTTGCTGGTACATGTGCAAAAACGTGTGTACACATGTGTGCAAAAACGTGTGTACACATGTGTGCATATGTGCACATGTGCACATATGCATATGTGCACATCTGCGTATGTGCATAGGTGTACATATTCATATATGTCTATTTGTTTGTGTACACATGTGTGCATATTTTCATATAAGCATACATATATGTGTCTATGTGCATATGTGTATATGCATGTAAGTATTTTTTGAGGGTTTTTTTAATATGTAGTTTTATAAATGCATAGGTGTATATATGTTTATATGCATATAAATGCGTATGTGCACATATGCATATATGCCTATATATGCAAAAATAGATGTGCATTTGTTCACATATGCATATGTGTATTAAACGTATGTGCACATATGCATATTTATATCAATTTGTTCATGTACACATGTATGCATATTTGCATATATACATAAATAAATGTGCATTTGTTCATATGCGTATATGCATGTATGTATTTATTTTAATGTTTTTGAATATACATTTATATAAATTTATATTAACGTTGTTGCAGATTTTCAAGAATTTATCGAGCAAATTGAAGGTGTGAAAACTGAAAAATGAATATATCATGAATTGTCGTTGTATTTTGTATATTTTTTGTATGTGACGTTCAAAATAGTTGTATATTATTGTTTCTAATAAATTGGTAGTATGATATCCGAATATGATGAAATACGAATATTTTTTGTGTGTTTTTTACGAAATGTTATTAAATGTGCATGTATGCATCCCTGGAAAATGTAATGTAAAAATTTAAATATGCATTTACGCATTCTACTAAAATAATGCACAACTCAAAAATCTGATTATGCATACATGCATTTTATTAAAAAAAAACACATGCGAACATGTATATATGCACACGCAAATAAAAAAATTATATGTTTTTTAAATTCCAAAAATCTATTTAATAAATAAAAATTTTATTTTTTTCAAATTCCAAAAAAATCTGATTTTCAAAAAACGAAAATTGGATATTTTTTTTAAAATTTGAAAATTCAAATCTAATAGGCTTGATTTTAGGAATGGTTATTTTGTTGCCAAAAATAAAAAAAATCAGAATTAAATGAGATTTTTAGTAAATGACTATCATGCCTTTTTATGATCTAACCAATCAGAATGAGTTCTTAAGATCTCATGTGTTGAAAATAATACGATAACTGATCTCCACGAATAAAGGTTTTTAAGCCGATTACTGTGTGACAGATATGTATTTTAGCTATAATATGCGGAATAGATAAGAGTTGCGGAATAAATATAAACTAAAACTAAGTTACTGAAAGTTGTAAGTAAATAAAATAAAGCGGTAAATCTAAACTAGACAGTATTTAAATAAATATTAGAAGTTAGAGGTTAGATGTAATAAACGCCATTATCAACGATAAAGTGTTTTTACAATAAATAAAAAGGTTAGAAGTTAGAAGTTAGAAGTTAGATGTCTCGGTTAAATACAGTCCACATATGTTTTCGTTTTCAAGGTTCAATTCGGATGTATTGGATATTTGGTACAGTTGATTTATAACAGTTTAAATAAATCAATAACGACACAGATAATTTCAAAAGAACTTATCGATAGCTGATGAAGATGGTGTTTTCTTTGAAGCGTCGATTCTTGTTCTTTACGGTAGGATGAGGTTTGGCAGTTTTTGGTGTTTGGTGAAATGGGTTTTTGGTGTCGGTTTAATTGAGATGCTCGGGGTTTTTGTGGTTTAGTTTTCGGGTTGAGGTTGTTTAGAGGTTTGAAGTTTGGTGTCGGGTAGAGGTTTTGTTTGATGTCGGGTAGAGGTTTTGTATGGTGTCGGGTAGAGGTTTTGTATGGTGTCGGGTAGAGTATGGGTGTAGCGGTTTTGTTTGGTGTTTGTTTGGACGTGGTTTTTCTTTGGTTGAAAAGAGTTTTCTTGAGAGTTTTGGCAGGTTTTTTTGCTCTTTGGACGTAGGATAATATTGGTGCTTGAATGGGTATGGTGTGGTGTAATTATTTTCTGCACAAGAATGGCAAGAGATTTGCTTCTTATTTATACTGCTGAACTACAGGCATCGCGTCGCGACCAGGCATGGCGTCGCGTCGCGAAGGTGCGGCTGTCGAGTGCTTTTGGTCGGCCACTGGTTAGTGCGTTGGGTTGGTTGTCTCGCGATCAAGAAGTTGGTGGTGTCGCGTTGGAGGTCTTCGCGTCGCGACCGTCTCCTTCGTCGCGTCGCGATTGCTGAAGGATTTTGGTCTTCTGTCTTGCTTCTCTTCACGTCTCGACAAATGTGCTGTCGGGTCGCGATGGGGCTTCGCATCGCGACCGGGCCTTCCGTCGCGTCGCGATTGCTGAAGCAATCTGGATTTCTGTGTTTTGTTTTTCTTCACGTTCAATCTTGAATCCATGCAACCTGAAATACTGATAATATTTGTTAAAAAACATTTTGACTTATTTCAGTGATGGTCACATAAAAACATAAAAACATTATTCAACAATTTCCCCCTATGTGATCATTAATGAAATGAGGAGAAAAATGTTTGATTGAAAATTCTTGAAATTTGGATAAGACATTTATAAAACCATATCACTTGTTTTGTAAAAGGTGTGACTAGATTTTACTTATGTTTTGAAAAATGTTTGTCAAGAATATTTGTTTTTGAATCAAGGTTTCAGGTTCAATTATCAAAAGGTTTTTGTATATGCATTTTCATAATATTCCTTAAGATTTTATAGAATTTATAAAGACGACAAGTGATCTTAATAGGTCGATTCAGATGAACTCTCATAGGTATAGCTCACACTTGACTGAGGTGTTTTGGTTGTTCTGTGTGCAGAACTGGTGTATAATCACTAAAGATGAGTGATATCTCTCAGTTTGAAGGTGTTGACTTATGCTTAATGTGGATTTATACCTATATACTTTAGTCACTTGGTCTTCATATTAGATAATCAATCACATAAGACTGGTTTCGGCATTACTCAGAGGGTTTCTTCATTCATGCCATTGATGTTCACTCTCTCTTCGTTGGGAAATACATGTAGAGGGGTTTAGAAATATTCATAGTGCAGTTTGCAACTAAGTATATTCAATTTTGAAGGCTACAGTATCCCGGTAAATCTTTGGTTTTAACAGCTATATTTGATAAAGCATTTGAGAATCTGTTTGTTTGGAAAATTTTGAGAGATGTCTGTCTTGATTGATTGTTGTTGTAAATCTTCCTTTTCTTTGGTGAAGTGTTCACCTTTGTCTTTATCTTTTCTTGATTTGTGAAAAGATATCTGATGAGGTTACCAATTGTGATTTGTTGACAGCATTTGTTGGATGTGACTTTGTCGTTTCTTCATTTGTCAGATTTATTATGCCAGATGATGAAGCTTTTCTTGATTTGGCTTGATTGAGGATAGGGATAGGTGATATAAAAGACAGTTTGTCTAATATATAAGAAAATGATTGTATCGTCCCTGGTCATTTTGATATCTAAGCAAAAATGAGACTAGCATCACGGTATAAGAGTATAAATCCTATAAGTCATCATGAAAACACCTTTGCTCACAGAAATGAATTCCATTTAGCATTTTAAAGACGAGGCACAATTTCTCACATGGGTTTGGTTTTCATCTGAATCTCCTGATCTTATGTCCCTTAATTGATAAAATCGTTATATTTGAAATAAATTCAAAGGGAATAGGAGAATGTACATAACGAAAATTTTGAGATTTGAACCTTCACTTTAATTTAAGAATCAATATGACTGAGAACATTCATCGAGCATTAGTATCTGAAAATTTAGTCAAGAAGATGTTAATCACATGGTTTTATAAAAACTTCCAAAAGGATAAAACTTTATTCAATTTTTTTGTGATTTTTGATTATGTGGATGTTTTTGGTAAATTTTGGTTTGCGGGTGAGAATGGGGTAACGAGAGTTCCCCCATAAATGATGCACTGGGATCATTTTGGATAGGTAGATTGGGATTGTTTAAAGAGGAATTTGGTTTTGGTGGTTCTCCCATAAATGATGCATTGGGATCATTTGGACAGGTGGATTGGGGTGTTTTAGGAGGGTTCTTGTGTTGGTGGTTCCCCCTCGACTGGATCCGCATCATTTTGGTTTGATTGTGAAGTTTCTGCATCGGAGGTAGTGTGGGTCTGAAGTCTTGTAGAAGGCTATGGTTTGTTGTCATATGCTTGGAACGGCCACTATCGATATACCATGTATCATCCTTGGGCTCTCTAGCACAAAGTGCCTGCAATTAGACAGAAAGTTTAGGTACCCAAACCATGGTGGGTCCTGATTTGTTAATGGTTTTCGGTGATTTGAAATCATTATGGTTTCTGTTAATTGGACGAAGTGGTTGAGGCTTGATTTGTCTTATCAGATTTTCCCAATTTAAGATTTGTTTTTGAAAGCCTGTCATTTGGAAAGATTTCTGATTGTGTGAAAGGTATCCTTTATGTAATGACTTGTTTGATAACCTTTCTTTGTTTTTGGGATGAGGATGGTTTTGAAAGACATTATGATGATGGAATGGAATTTGGTGAAATGATGGTCTCTGAAAGTTCCCTGAGAGATTGAAATTTATCTCTTGAAAGCGATTTTGTATTGGTTTTTGAAAAGGTTTTTGTTTTGGATTAAAGGTTTGTTTTTGTGGTACAGAGACTGGTTTCAAAGGTTTCTCTTGGGTTTGTTTGAAAACTTTGGGCTTGCCTTGTTCCTTTTGAAAAGCAATTGGTTTAGAGGTACTGCCTTTCTTGTAAAAGGAGTTTGCTCTATTCAAAAAGTCTTTAAGTTTGGAGTTTTGGTTGGTAATTTGGATTTGGTGGGTTGAAGACCTATTAGTGAAAAATCTTTTGGAAACACTGAAATCAGTATCATCTGGGTTACGGTTGATAACTGTTTCGTCGTCTGAATTTTCCTCATTAACAGATGTGGATGGATCTGTTAGAGTTGATTCAGAGTTTTCACTGTTTGTCCTGGTTTCTTGTTTGGCTTGTTCGATTTCGAAGGATTCTCTTCCTAATCCAGGTCTGTAATTCGTATCGATTTTGCCAGATCCTAAGGATGTTGCTTTGATGAAAATATCATCACTTAGCTTTCTAGCAAGATTGATAGAATCCAGTTTTCCTTGAAATCTTTGATTCTCGGATTCAAGAAGTTTGATTTGTTTTGAAAAATCATCTAATTTCAGAATCAAACTAGAGTTTATGTCAGTTAAATCTTGAATTTTTAGTTTTAACTGAAGGACTTCTATTTCTAAGGCATCTTTTATTTCAGATGGAAAAACATATTGATTTTTTATTTCCAAGTCCTTTTTTTGTTTTAGAGCTTCATTTAATTGATCTAAGACGTGATTATATTCTTCTGATTTTCGTTCGACGTCTCTTTCAAGTTTGTCTCTAGTCTTTGTTGATTCTCCAAATCTGAGTTGCAAGGTTTGTAATTCAGATTTGTAGATATCAGATTTGACTATTGTGTCATGATATAGTTTGAGATCAGCTTTCAAACTGTTCTCAATCTTAGTCATGTGGGACTCAAATGGTGTTTTTGAAAGACCGATTTCTGAGATCATAGACCATACCTGATCGATGACATATGGAGCTCTTGAGTAGGTTGTGGAAGACATTTTTGGGTTGTTTTTTTTTTTTTTTTATTTTTTTATTTTTATTTTTTTTATTTTTTTTTTAAACAAGTGATATTAAGATGAAATTTTTAAAGAAAACTTATTGGTGGTTTATAAAAACGCTACACAAAAGTTCTCGACAAAAATTTCAAAGTAAATCACACAAGCTCTGATACCAATTGTTGAAAATAATACGATAACTGATCTCCACGAATAAGGGTTTTTAAGCCAATTACTGTGTGACAGATATGTATTTTAGCTATAATATGCGGAATAGATAAGAGTTGCGGAATAAATATAAACTAAAACTAAGTTACTGAAAGCTGTAAGTAAATAAAATAAAGCGGTAAATCTAAACTAGACAGTATTTAAATAAATGTTAGAAGTTAGAGGTTAGATGTAATAAACGCCATTATCAACGATAAAGTGTTTTTACAATAAATAAAAAGGTTAGAAGTTAGAAGTTAGAAGTTAGATGTCTCGGTTAAATACAGTCCACATATGTTTTCGTTTTCAAGGTTCAATTCGGATGTATTGGATATTTGGTACAGTTGATTTATAACAGTTTAAATAAATCAATAACGACACAGATAATTTCAAAAGAACTTATCGATAGCTGATGAAGATGGTGTTTTCTTTGAAGCGTCGATTCTTGTTCTTTACGGTAGGATGAGGTTTGGCAGTTTTTGGTGTTTGGTGAAATGGGTTTTTGGTGTCGGTTTAATTGAGATGCTCGGGGTTTTTGTGGTTTAGTTTTCGGGTTGAGGTTGTTTAGAGGTTTGAAGTTTGGTGTCGGGTAGAGGTTTTGTTTGATGTCGGGTAGAGGTTTTGTATGGTGTTGGGTAGAGGTTTTGTATGGTGTCGGGTAGAGGTTTTGTATGGTGTCGGGTAGAGTATGGGTGTAGCGGTTTTGTTTGGTGTTTGTTTGGACGTGGTTTTTCTTTGGTTGAAAAGAGTTTTCTTGAGAGTTTTGGCAGGTTTTTTTGCTCTTTGGACGTAGGATAATATTGGTGCTTGAATGGGTATGGTGTGGTGTAATTATTTTCTGCACAAGAATGGCAAGAGATTTGCTTCTTATTTATACTGCTGAACTACAGGCATCGCGTCGCGACCAGGCATGGCGTCGCGTCGCGAAGGTGCGGCTGTCGAGTGCTTTTGGTCGGCCACTGGTTAGTGCGTTGGGTTGGTAGTCTCGCGATCAAGAAGTTGGTGGTGTCGCGTTGGAGGTCTTCGCGTCGCGACCGTCTCCTTCGTCGCGTCGCGATTGCTGAAGGATTTTCGTCTTCTGTCTTGCTTCTCTTCACGTCTCGACAAATGTGCTGTCGGGTCGCGATGGGGCTTCGCGTCGCGACCGGCCCTTCCGTCGCGTCGCGATTGCTGAAGCAATCTGGATTTCTGTGTTTTTTTTTTCTTCACGTTCAATCTTGAATCCATGCAACCTGAAATACTGATAATATTTGTTAAAAAACATTTCGACTTATTTCAGTGATGGTCACATAAAAACATAAAAACATTATTCAACATCATGAATATTTGAGTTCTCAATAAAACCTAACCCTATATATATATATATATATATATATATATATATATATATATATATATATATATATATATATATATATATATATATATATATATATATATATATATATATATATATATATATATATATATATATATATATATATATATATATATATATATATATATATATATATATATATATATATATATATATATATATATATTTATATATATATATAGGACTAGGATCAAATGTATCTTGATAAATATTGTGTTACCTTGTAACTAAATATGGACCAATCATTTTAAATCCAGACACGGGTATAATAGTAATTGACATATAAATCAATTAATTTTAAATAAATAGAATCCTATAAATTCGGTAACCGCTCCTATAATTACGAAAACTAATTTTTTTTTCTGAATTCTGATTAGTCCACACAGTCACACAATAATTACCAGTTTTAAAATAACCTAACTATATATATATATATATATATATATATATATATATATATATATATATATATATATATATATATATATATATATATATATATATATATATATATATATATATATATATATATATATATATATATATATATATATATATATATATATATATATATATATATATATATATATATATATATATATATATATATATATATATATATATATAGGTTCGTCTAAAAACGGTAAATATTGTGTGATCATAGGACTCATTCTAGACCAATCATTTGATAGGGATAGTTTTGGAATATTATAATTAAATTAATAATTATATAATATTAATCCCTATATTATTGGTAACAGATTGATGATTTAATCCTATAATTACGATGATTGAAGGGATTCCATAATTTTCCCCTTCTCTTTGCTTTCTCTATCTATCCTTTTCTCTCAGCCTGTCATTGTTTTTCGAATCAATTTTCCTGTCGTTTCTTCTTCCTCCGGTCGCCGGCCCGATTCTTCTTCCTCATCCTCATACCTTTAAACCCACACAAATGTAGCTATACAGACATGATAATGAGATCCCGAGAAAATCACTGAAGGCTTGGTAACCATCGACATTGAAGAAGACGACGACCCAATTTCAATCGACATTGAAGGCCTGCAACAACGACCCCTCCACTGTCCGATTTTCCAAAATTAATTATAAGTGACTACCAAATTTTTTATCTCGATAAACACAAACGAGTTTCAATTCCTCAATGTCTTTATTTCTACCTAAGCGTTCACATTCGGCAACATATTACCCAACTACTAATTATCAGATTGGGCCCTATATATATTTGGATTTCAACTGAAAAATGGGAATTAAGACTTCTAATAGGCACATGTGATCTCCAATTCAACTTGGGGTGTAATTTCTAAACTCGGTCAACCTCAAAAGGCGATTTCCTGAACCTGCACACCAAGTGTTTACAGAAATTCCCCTATGAAACCATATCTACAAGAAACCAACCAAATACAATAAACATGCACACCAAGTGTTTGCAGAAATTCGACTTGGGTGTAGTTGCATAATAATCCCAGGTGGAGTACAATAGACATTCTTCAAGAATATATCCATTTTTCAAAAATTATACAATTACAAAGACGAGTACTAATTTCACGCCGAGACCCAATCGACAGTCGCCCTACGACCCACCGCCCACGGTTATGATTTCTAATTATGTTTTGAGTAATTGCGTTTTTGCTAATGTGATTTTGGTTTTGATTTTTGATTTTGATTCGTATCTTCACATCTAGTTCTATCAGGTTCAAATTTCTGTAACACGACCGATTATTGATTTTAGATTTCCAGCAGATTAGCTTACGATTCTAAGAAGTGAGAATAGGTTTGTTGTCTTTGGTTTTCTAACATGAAATCGCACCACGACAGCCGATCTTCTCTCCCACTCGTTCCCGCTCCTGATTATTTGATCAGGTAATCGATTTTTCTTTGGAAATTGAATTTCTTTTCCTTTATTAAACACAAGTTTGAGCATCAAGAATTAAAGATGATGAACCGATTCCTGATTATGAATCGTTGTTTATATTTGATGCTTATAATCGCTTTTTTTTCTGATTTTGAGTCGCTTCCCTAGCGATAAACGATGCCTTTATGAACTCTTTTTTTCTGATTATATGTCGTTTTAGTGTCATCTGTTATTGCATGATTGATTGCAATCAACTTTGGGAGCTTGGAATGGAAATCAAGAATTAAATTCTTCAAGAATTCTCGAAGAATACTTACATTCTTTAAGAATACTCGAATTTTATGCTGCTGTTGCTACCAAGAATACTCGAATTCTCAAATTCTTAGAGAATAGACGTGAAAAACAAGAAGTAAATATGCATTCTTGGAGAATGAACGTGAAAAACAAGAAGTAAAGATGCATTCTCGGAGAATGAATGTGTAAAATTCATTATTGAAGAATGTTTTTCTGGGTTAGGAGTTTGCCACATTCTTCATGAGAGAATTTTGACAGTATTCTCGTAGAATTGTGTCTTTTTAAACATGTTTTGTAACATACAAATAGTTATCACTAGATAAGTCAATTAGCCATTTTTTTATATATTTAGTTGAGTGCTAAGAATGTGTTCTTGGAGAATTGATCAACATATTACTAAATGGAGGATTTCATTCTCGGAGAATGAACGTATAATCACACCAAACTTCATAGATTATTTTGTAAAAAAATATACAAAATATACTACATTCTCGAAGAATATGCAATAAAAATGTACAATATTAACTACATTCTTCAATAATAAGTGTGTCAAAAGGCCAAACCAAAATACGTAAACTGTACATTCTTTTCTGCTTAGCATTCTTGGAGAATATGAAAAAAGTAACAACATGAGGGGATAAAACGTGTTCATCAGAATTCGGAAGAGAAATCCCACAAATTGGGAGATAAATACGGGATTCTTTTTTTAAAATATGATTAATAGACTAAAATACCCTTTTTTGGGGTTTAATTTTAAAATCTGATTAATTAATTGTTATAAATTTACAATTAGGCCCTTGAATCTAACACCGTTGATCGTTTCGATCGGACGCTCCACATTTGGTCCTACATTCACACAATAATTGTTAAATGTATTTGATCCTACCCTTATATATATATATATATATATATATATATATATATATATATATATATATATATATATATATATATATATATATATATATATATATATATATATATATATGCACACACCATTCTATTATATATAGGTGAACTTTAAACAATTTAAAATTGAGATTTATCATTTAATTCAATTAACACTTTGTTAATAATTAATTAAATATAACTTAAATTAATCATGTTGCAGTTTAGGCAATAAGGCAAAGTTGGAAACTAAGCAACTATAGAACCTTGCAATGCTAAACCTATGTATTTTCGAAAATAGCAGCAAGCATACAAGTTTCATAATCCAATTTTGATCTAAAGTGCATGCAACTTATGAACAGAGGCTCTAATACCATGTTGGGATTTGATCACAATAACTGAAACATTCATGCAGCAAAAGAATTAACAAGATAAAATCATATGTTCAAGCAAATTATCAAAACAAGAATCATCATGTTCATAATTTAGGATCATATATTCATAGAAATTGCATCAACTAACCAGATGAATTATGAAATTCATACCTTTGTTTGGTTGTAAGGATCCAAACTAGAATCCCTCTAATGAATCACACCCAAGATCACCAGAAAACCAGACTAACAGATCTTCCTCTAGGCTTGAAGCATGATCCAAAAACCCTTGAAAAGGGTATTGGAAAATCGACAAATGGAGGGAGGAGGAATGAAGGTGGCGACACAAAAGGAGGCCAAAGGAATGCTTAGGATTTAACCCCTAAGCCTTTATTTATACTAGGGGGCTCCTAGGGTTCCAAACTTAAGGAGCCCCCCCTACAAACTACCCCTGGACTGTCTTAATTAATTAAAAGCTTTAATTAATTACAATCCAATCCTTGTATATAATTTCTATAAATTAATTCCGAATTAATTTATCAATTAATTACTAATTTAGTTTCTAATTAATTTATTTCAACATAAATTAATAAACCAATCATTCCTTCTTATTTTCTGTCACTGTTTGTTTTTACTAGGTCGTGAGGGCAACCCAAAAGGACCCTGCTGACAACGCAGCGGTCGTCGTGCGGTCAAAAATAAAGAAAAACCTAACACACACTAGCACAGTGGTAGTCAGGGTCGATCCACAGGAGCTTCGTGGTTAGACTAAATGAGAGATTACCAACTAGTAGTGTCACGCTACAGTCGGAGGATCTAGTTTCTACCTTCCTAATCACTAACAACTAAAGCAATGATCAAACAAATTCAAGCCAAGCTAAGCTAAGCTCAAATGAACCTAGTCACTTTCTGAAATAAGAAGTACATCTCTGAATCAGAAGCAATCAAAGGCATCCAAACCAAGCAAAACCAAGCAAAGCATAAACTAGCCACTAGCTAAAGTTCTACTGAACGGTTACTAGCCAAGGTTTAATGCCTAAAAACTAACCTAATTAGCTACTGATTTCAGCAAGGAAAACAGTTCCAACAAGGTCAAAACAATATCTAAACACAAATCAAACATTCAAAACCCAACACAAGCATAAAAACACTGAAATACCAATATTAAATGTAACCAAATGATTTTCATTCACCAAACTCGAATCCAAACATCCCAACAGTAACAAAATGAGACTAAAACAGAAGCCAAAGCTTAATATCAATGGTTGTCACTCCCAAAGATACAAAACCAAGCTTAATCCAAACTAATTAATTACAAATAAAATTCAAAACATGAAAATACCACTTAAGAAGTTGCTAAAACGAAATCTTGGAGTCAAAGAGCTTCAAGGTCGATTTTACACCCGGTCTTTGCTAGGGTTTTCGGCTGGAAATGCCTCTATTTATAGTTGCAATTTTCCCGCAGCCGCGCCGCGCAGATGAAGAATCCGCGGCGCGCGTACTAATCTTTTCTCGTTTCTTCGGTATTTGAATGTGTTCCACCGCCTTAAGCCCGCGTCGCGCGTATCATAGATCCGCGGCGCGCATACGAGTTTCTTTTATTTTTCATTCTTTTCCAAACTTCTTCCTTTTGCACGCTTTTAGTCCCTGTTTCCATTCTTCTTCTCCAAACAAGTCCTGGCACGAAAAGTGAGAATACCCAGACATATTTGATATAATTTTATCAAGAACAGGGCTCAACAACGCCTAAAATAGTTTATATCACTAGGCGTTGTCACCTGCTATTATTAGAAATATCACCATAGTTAATGACCTTGGACACTATTTCCAACAAAATATTATGTTAATACATAGCGAATTAAAAACTTTGTCAATTGTGCAGCAGGTTGATGATATTTTGCAATTTATTGTTGCCTTTACTGTTGGTGTTGAAGGAGTTGGCCATGTTTGCAGGTTTGTATGGACCAGAATCTTTTATTTTTTGTTTTTAATTATGGAACTTCTTATTTTTCTCTCATTTGGTTCAATTCTACATATACAAAAAACCAATAAATACATATTTGCAGCTAGACCTGGCAATTTTAGATACGAATACACGAGTCTGTGAGAGACACGACACGACACGAATACATGACACGAATACATTTTAAAAATGGAGATAAAGCATATTTCTCTTTGTGTATTCGTATTGTGTGAAATTCGTATGTGACATGAATTTACGACACGAATACACGAATCGCCAAGCCTATTTGCAGCTTTGATACATTCGACTTCCAAAAGCATGGTGATAGCAAGTATGCATCTCCACATAACTCATCCTAAACTTACAGAAGTTCTTAGGGGAAAATGGAAAAATCATTCCTAAGGTATTAATTAAATGTCTAAAATAACCTTGTCTAACAACAAATAAGTGGATCATGTGAACATAAACAAACTAAATCTTGTTGATTTTAGGTTGTTTGAAGCTTTCAGAGTAGCTATCAATCATGGGAACCAACTGCAGATGGAACGCAGTTTCTTTCGACTCTTAAAAAATTCAAAGAACAACAACTTCAATAATAGGGTATAAGACCAGGCTACATGAGCCCTACCTATATGAAATAATGGCCTCCAACTTTAGGTGGTCAAGGTGACCCAAACAGCTACTTTTCAAGGGACACAACCAGAAACATTGAATGGAGGAGCGGTAACTTGGAAGAGTTCCAAGCAGAAATCGATGGCTGACTCCACATACTAGTCCGAGTATATAGCAGCTAGTGATGCTACAAAATGTTGGATCTATATGCTCAAGAATCATTATGAAATGATATTGCTAATTAAATATGATCCTATAGGGTCACACCTTTATCAAGTTGGTACTTATTGAATATTTATTAAGTATTTGATGGTTAATAAATAAACTCAACTCTTGTATTTAACTGAGAATAATTATTGTTTTGTGAAAGTGATAATTAAAAGGACACAAACTAGTTACTATATCATATGGTATGATATAATAATTCATGTACAAGTTTTAGACTCCTTAGATTCCACCAAGTTAAACATGTTACATTGGTTTATTAATGGTTGAGTGCTTGCCACATCATTTGTCCTTTTCCATCATGTTGGTTTATTAATGGTTGAGTGCTTGCCACATCATTATATAATATGGTATGACATATTAAGTCATGTACAAAGTTTTGGACACTTTGGTTACATTAAGATGTAACTAGACTTAGTTAGTTTCTAAAGGAAGAGTGCTGGACACTCTTGTCCTTTTTCCACCATAAGAGGGTTGGGTAGATGTTTCTTGTCAAACTTCACCTTACACACCCATACCTTGTATAAGATCATATCTTTTGCATTTAATAAGGTATGGGTCATTGTACTCTCTGTGAGTATAAAAGAGAGTGAGATGCAAAGTTTGCATCTAGTTTTTCTCTCATTTTCTCTCAAAAACATGGCCAACTCTTTCTCTCCCTCTACTCTCTCCTTTTTGTGAAGTTTGTTCCAAGTTAGAGAGTGTAGAAGCACTTCTGCTTTAGTGCTTAATTTGTCAAGTACTAAAGGCTTTAGAAGTTCTTTATACAAGTAGGAACTAGCATTCCAAGTGCCTTTACCTTGGTGGTAGATACATGTAAAGAAATCAAGCTTCTTGATTTTTGCCATCTACTTCAACACCCAATACCAAGAGGGTTCAAAGGCTTCAAAGGTTATCTCTTTAAAACATCTTATGTATGTTTTAATATCATTCTTACCAATGTAAATGGATCCTTGATGGTTTTGTTTAAAATGGTTTAAAATAAACTAGTTATTCTAAATAAGGCTTCCGTTACCGTTTTAACGTAAAGCGCTCTATTTTATTTATCAAACCCCATCACAAAAGAGGCTACATGGTTGAAGATTTTCATCGGTGATCTTAGTGTTGTTCCCAAAATCAATGAACCCTTTGAAGTCTTCTATGATAACGAGGGTTTAGCCTCTTTGATAGAAGAACCTAAGGACCATGGGAAGTCGAGACATATACTCAGGAAGTACCATTATGTTCGAAACCAATTTGAGGAGGGAGACATCATTGTGAGTAGAGCATCATCGGAGGAGAATCGGGGTGATCCTATCACTAAGGCATTGACGCAGATCAAGCATGATGATTATACTAGGTCTATAGGCGTTAGATTTACTAGGAATATGTCATAAATGTTTTAGATGTTAGTTTTGATGTTTTAGAAACTTATACATTGTAAATTGTATCTGATTTGGTGATTACTTTGTGGTGACTTAATAATAAGCTAGATTGCTACCAATTTCATTAATTTATTACTGTGTTTCGTTTTACATGTTTATAACCCATTTCCCGAGTATTAATTTACTCAAACCTCCACAGTCGGCCATACTCTTGGAATTAAGTAGTATTTAAGACTATCATGGAGTATTAGTAGATTGTACGTAGTGATTGAACATAGCATAGAGATTGCGACTAACACTCATGAGTACTTAATAGAGATTTAAGTATTGGAACAACCTGCACTTAGAGATTACTTCATGGATTAAGTCACAAGTAATTCTAAGATGATAATATCTATTATTCTTCAAACAGAGATACATGAGGTTTTTGCTTTATGAGTGTGTTATGCATTGGTTTACTCCAACGATGTCTGTAACTAACCGTAATATAGGGTATGTCCATGTATGACATGATGAGTAGACATAAACGATGTAGTCAAAGTTTATATTTTCCTTCTGCCTTAACAGGAGAAGCGATATCTATGGGCCCCTTGATAATTTGATGTTGACATGAAGTGCTTGGTCAAGCCCTGACTAAATTGATGTGTTCAGTTGAGTAGTTTGATGTGGTCATTATAAATCTCTATCGGGAAACAAAATTTTGAGCCTTGAGATCGACCTTATCCATGTCTCAGTTCATAAAGATATCTTGTAGAACAGATGAATAATTGATCAATTTCTAAGGGTCATCTCTTAATTTTATCAGAGTTCGGTAGTTATGTTGGATGGCTTACTCCATGCTGATTATTTGAAAGTATTAGACCATATAAAGTTGATGACTTGTCCAAGTGGGAGACTGTTGGAAATAGTTTCCAAGGTCATTGACTATTGGTGACATTTTGATAATAGTTGGGTCATTTCGGGTTGCCCTTAAGACCCAGTTATGCAAATTGGTGACAGAATAAATTGAGAGAAATTAGTTTATTAGTTTATAATGATTTGATGAATTAATTAGAAGCTAATTAGAATTAAATAGAAATAATTAATTGCAGGGAGTGGATGTTAATTAATTAAAAGAGTTTAATTAATAGAAATAGTTCAGGGGGCTGAGTGGCAAAAAAGAGGTAGCTTTGTGGCTAAGCAGATACTTCCATATTAATAGAGAGCTAGGGATCAAACCCTAGCACTCCTTCCTTTCCTCCTTGGTTCCGCCAACATTCCATCCCCCTCCCCTTTTCTGCGGAAATCCCAAACGCTGATTAGGGTTTGTGGTCTCTTGACTCCTCCCTTGTGGAGGTTCTGTGAGATGTTGTCTGGTGTTCTTGGGTGTGTACCAAAAGAGGGATTTCTGGTTCTGTCAGATTGTTGTCTGGTGTTCTTGGGTGTGAACCAAAAGAGGGATTCTGGTTTGGATCCTCCACATCCAATTCAAGGTGGCAAGAACTAGATCTCTGATGAGTTTTGATAAATAAAATAGAGTGTTTTACGCTAAAATGGCAACGGACGCTTTTTAAAATAACTAGTTTATTTTATACCATTTTAAACGAAACCATCAAGGATCCATTTACATGGGTAAGAATGATATCTAAAACATGCATAGGATGTTTTAGAGAGATAACCTTTTTTGACTTTGATCCCTCTTGGAATTGGGGAGTTGAAGTAGATGGAAAAATCAAGGAGCTTGATTTCTCTACAAGTATCCACCACCAAGTTTAAGGCACATGGAATGCTAGTTTCTTCTTGTATTAAGAACATTTTAAGCCTTTAAGTACTTAAAAAAATTAATCACTAAAGACGAAGCACTTTTACACACTCTAACTTGCAACAAGCTTTACAAAAGAGATTGTAGAGGGAGAGAACAGAGAAAGTTGGCGGTTTGTGGAAGGAGGAGAAAAAACTAGTTGCAGCATTTGTTTAACACTCTCTTTTACACCCACAGGTGAGTCCTATGACCCATACTTTCATTAAATGCAGAGGTATGGTCTTTAAAAGGCATGGAATGTGTAAGGTGAATGTTGACAAGAAACCTCCACCCAACACCACTCAAAATTCGGACAACATGATGGTAAAAGGACAAATGATGTGGCAAGCACTCAACCATTAATAAACCAATGTAACATGTATAAGTTGGTGGAATCCAAGGAGTCTAAAACTTGTACATTACTTATTATATCATACCATATGATATAATAACTAGTTTGTGTCCTTTTAATTATTAATTTTATAAAACAATAATTATTCTATAATTAAATAAAAGAGTTGAATTTATTTATTAATTATCAAATACTTAATAAATATCCAATACGTACCAACTTGCTAAAGGTGTGACCCTATAGGATCACATGTTATTAGCAATATCATTCTATAATGATTCTTGAGCATACTTCTTACCAACCTGCAAAGGGTTGTGAGGCTGGACCAAAAATGGCAGTGTAAGGTAACAACTAGTACTGAAAGCTGGTCACTAGATACAACAATCTCCCACTTGCACAAGATTCATTATGCATTGACATTGACAGTAGTTGACGTCTAGCAACAGACTATTGCCCCTAACAACACACGAAGAGGTGCCATTTATCAACATCTAGTTCACAAAGCTGCAATTAATGCATAAGGTATGTTATATCAATATTCTCTTTGTTTCAGACATCATGTTGGACATCAGACATGGAACGTGATCATTCTCATTTGTTGTCCAACTTTAAGCAAGGCGCCTTAGATGTCAAACTGTTAACGCATAATAGGAACAAATCCCATCTTGACTACATACGTACTCATGTATAGTTCATACTATACTCAATGATGGCCTTTATAACTGCACGGTTACGAACAATGTTTAACCAAGTTAAAGCATAGTCATTCCTATACTTGAGTCCCCAATATGTATATCAGGTCGAAAGACATAAAGATATTTACCATTGTTCAAGATTCACTTATGATTAACGATCCATGAAGTGATTCTTGAAGCGGGTCATATCCAATAGTTGTTCTCCAACAAGTACATTGAACTTCGATGCAACACTTTGCCATTTTATCCCATGAAATTCAACCAATCCAATTCATATTAGTGTTAATTCATAGTTGTTCCCACAACTATGAGCAACTATGGACGATTTAGAATAACCAGTTTATTCATGGATAAAAACATGTTAACATAGAACACAATAACATTAATAAAAAAGATATATCTCATATATCAAAAGAGATTACATGTTATTGTTGTATAGTTCAGAATACCCAGATACTATGAAGTACAGATTTAGATCCAATCACTAGATAATCAAAGCCCAATCCTTTTGCATGGCTTTCATACTTCTTTTGAGAAAGGGGCTTCGTGAATGGATCCGCTAGAATATCATTTGTATGAATCTTTTCAATGCGTATATTTCCCAATTCCAATTCCTGATGAATGAAATTGTATTTTCGTTGAACGTGTGTAGTCTTGTTAGTAACCATTGGGTCTCTTGCGATAGCAATGTCACCGGTGTTGTCACAAAACATCTTAATATCATTCTTGATGTTTGGGACAACCTCTAGATCACCGATGAACTTTTTCATCGAATCAACTTCTTGAGCTGCCTCCGATGCAGCTATATACTTAGATTATGTTGTATAAAGTGCAACCAGTGCTTGCTTTGAACTTTTCCATGCAATGGCCTCTCCATTAAGGGTGAACATTTATCCCAACTGTGACCGAGAGTCATCTCGATCAGTGTTGAAGCTAGAATTGGTGTAACATCTTATAACGAGCTCTTCATTAACTCATCTATAAACTGAGAACATGTCCTTAGTCCTTCTCAAGTACTTAAGGATGTTCTTTACAGCCATCCAATGTTTTTCGCCAGGATTAGCTTGATATCGACTAGTCAAACTCAGTGCATAAGCTACATCCAGCCTTGTACATGTCATGACATACATAATTGAGCCTACTATTGAAGCATACGGTATGCGACTCATTTTTTTGATCTCATCATCCGAACTAGGACGGTCTGTCTTAGAAAGAATAGTGCTAGGCAGTATAGGTACAATTCCTCGTTTTAAGTTTTCCATTGAAAACTGTTTTACGACCTTTATCCAATTAGATCTCTTAAGTAATTCTTAGAATTTTAGGGGATCCAAAATATCTTATGTTTAATGGCATGTTAATCCCATCTATGTGTCGAGTCTCTCATGCTTAGGTGACCTTTATCACATAAGATTCTTGATCAAATCATCCAACTCAAAAATCTTGTGACTTATTCTTTACTAACGGTTTGGTGACATTTATCTCATTAGCAAGCATAAAACACCGTGGCCATCATAGAACAATGCAAATAGACAATGTGACCCAAGAATCTACAAGCATTTCACAAATGATGCACAAGTGTTTTTATAAGTGGATTGCATAGATTTGAAGTTTCAGAATAAGGGCTTTATAAACGTTTTATTATCCTAGCATTTTAGAACTTTCTGTATCATGAATATTTCATGATTAAATTATTTCATGGTACACAATTCAAGGTTCCACATGTATAAAATTAAATCAATATCTTATATTCGATTTAGTTTGTTAAAATTTAATATCCAATATTAAGTTTGTCGATATAATGATAGGAACCGATTTTTAACTTTTTAATAAAACTTCATTTTATTATAAAGTTATGGAGTTTAGATTTAGTTTAAAACATTTTAAACATTTTTAAATATTTAAAGTTTGGCTATTTGAAGAGTTTCAAAAAATTAAAACTCTTCTTAATAAAAACTCAATTTTTATACATATTATGTAAAAACTTAATAATTTAAAGTTCCAAACTCCAACTTGATGTTATTTTTGTTAAAATGTTCTTTTGTATGGAAAACATATTTTTCAAAAATACAACATTATATAACAAAAAAATAAACATCACAATCATGCATCATAAAAATGTATGAACAAAGCCATTTTCTAGCAACAATTATTGTGAGTCATCACAACAATTATTAAGTCATTTTCTAAAGGACTTAATGAGGAAACTTCAAAGGTCTTCAAAAACACCATGTCTTGAAAGGATGTCTTGAAAGGATCTTCATAAGCTCCATCTTGTTACATTTTGTAATTGTAAACAAACTAGTCTAAACTAATCCATTACATACAAAATGAACAATACTTATTTATATATTACACCATCATATGAAGGAATAAATAACAATTACAAATGTCCAAATGGCTTGTTTATACACAAAATCATCATATGAAATAAGCAACACTTTTTTTTCTTAAATGCAACTTTTATATAACCAAAATGCATGCAAAAATGGTTATATAAAATAAACAATTTTAAAACTACAAGTTGCCAAAGAAAACAAATATGAATATTTCTTAGCCAAAAGAAATCCATGCTTGTTTTCCAAAAATCAAATATTATCAAACATAATAAATCATTCTTACATATAAAAGATGGCTCTAATACCACTACCACTGATGGGTTTTGATAATAAAATAGAGTGTTTTACGCTAAAACGGCAACGGACGTTTTTTAAAATAACTAGTTTATTTTATACCATTTTAAAATAAGAGCAATGGGTTAGTGGGCTTATCCCGACAACTCGTGATCCATTGGGCCTTTCCTACATAAAACACAATCCTAACGGGCCTTCCCCGCTTAGGTCACTCCAATGGGCCTTTCCCAAATGGAGGTTAGAGATAACCACTCCGCGACAAGAGGTACCATCTCAGTGGTTCTCTGGGGGTGTTTAGACGATTAAACTTTGAGTCTATGTGCAATACACATTTAATGAATGTATGATCACATAACAAGCACACTTTACAAATGCATTCATACCCCACAAACACACAATATCCATGCATGATTATGCAACTACTTGTATGTCACAAATACTTTTACTATAGCCCTTCTAGAAAAGTATCTCATTATAAGTGTACCAAATGTGTTCTCCGTCCTTTCATTCTTAGTCGTATCTTTTACTTCCAAACCAAATTATATCCTTGTTTGAAAATCAATTTAGCTATCATAAACACATTGTATATTTCATATACATATGTAACTAGTTCTTTCATGTAAACCATAAGTTCCATAAAACTTATTAACATTTTACACAACATAATTCCATAGTAAAAATAAATCACTTTCAATGAAATTCTTTCAAGAACATATGAAAATGCTTTATATACGTAGGTAGCAAATTCTTGATGGCAAACCATATGATTCATCAAAAGAAAGACATTTTAACATATAGTTAATAGTAAACATATATCATTTGCAATGAAAACTACTTTGAAGATGCATAAAAATACTATTAATAGCAATTAGGAATTTGTGACATGTATCCAATGTAAAAATCCACTATGTACTCACCCCTTATAGTTAGGTTGTCTAAATATGAATCTCACTATCTTCTTGTCCCTCCTTGGATTACTTGAGCATTCACTTCCTATGGAAATGTATCCTTAACATTCTCATCATCAGATTCATGCATACATATCAACACTTATAATACAATTCACCCATTTAAGAGAGGTTCCTCATAACTATGCTGGAAGACTAAGTTGGGTAAAGAGCAAACTAAGTTGGACGATACAAGTTGGGTAAAAAGCAAACTAAGCTGGAAGACATTGAGGAAAAAATTTCTAAGTATTGGAGACACCTCGTGCGGGCCGCGTGAAAATTAGCCTGGATTTACAAAGACTAAGCTGGGTAAAGAGCAAACTAAGTTGGACGATACAAGTTGGGTAAAAAGCAAACTAAGCTGGAAGACATTGAGGAAAAAATTTCTAAGTATTGGAGACACCTCGTGCGGGCCGCGTGAAAATTAGCCTGGATCTACACGGGCCGCACAAACGGGACACCAATTTTTGGACCTCCAGTCTTCTGATGCGAGTCACATGAAATTTTGGCCTGGAGAGGTGCGGGTCGCGCAAAATGCCCCACTAGCCACATTTTTCGGCCTGTGTAGATCCAGGCTAATTTTCACGCAGCCTGCACAAGGTGTCTCCAACACTTGGAAATTTTTTCTTCAATGTCTTCCAGCTTAGTTTGCTTTTTACCCAAATTGTATGATTTATAACTTTTTCATACGGAATCCATTTTTCACAAAATATATATGTCCAGAAAGGTGAAAATGTAAACTTCAATTTACCTTTACTAAAGTTTCCTTGAATCTTCATGCATTTCTCGCTACTGAGTCACAAACATGGCCAAAACTCGACTTTTGTCAGTTTTAGCCAGATTTCAAAGCTTCATAACTTCTTCATTTCAACTCCAACTGCTTCCATTCTTTTTCTTGTGTTTTCTTTTTCTCAAGAACTACGGTTTTATGATGACAACATTTTTCCAATTCCTTTCCTATTTTGAGATAATCATCCACCAAAAGTCTACCACAAACATTATATTTTTAACAACAATCACAATTCACTTCTCATCTTCATTTCTATCTAACTTATTTCATAAAAGACGTTAGAGGTGGCAAAACCTGACACAACACCACAACCCGACACGAACTCGACACGAAATAAAAGGGTTTGGGTAAGAGATTTCAACCCATTTAATTAAACGGGTTGACATGACACGACACGATAATTAAACGTGTAAGGTCAGGGTCAAATCTTTCAACTCGAAAATAACCGTTTATTTATATTCAAGTTTTTCTAATTCTTATGTAAATTGGACAGGTCAAAAACCAATATCATATTTAAAAGAAAAACTTCTGATTGACGTGTTTTATAATGTGGGAGTCGCTTAACCACCTAGGTCATGAATTTATTTTTCACTTTTCTACTTTCTTACTCATACTCCACAGTTTCACTCGGGCTATCTCTCCTCCTCGCAACCTCGTCATTCATCTCCCCGACTCCTAATATTTTAACGTTGCTCTATAAACTTAGTGTGAATGCTCTACTACTAGTTTTCATATTTTCCTTTTTGCCTCAAACTCCTATTCTTTCAACATACTTAGTGTTTCAACTCGAAAAGGAAAATGATATATTTACAAGGTCTAAACCCCAAACCCGAAACTCGACATGAACTCGACACAAAAATAAACGGGTTGACACGACACGACACAGTTATTAAACGGGTTGACACGACACGACACAATTATTAAACGGGTTGGGTGATGGTCAAGCACTTTCAACCCGTTTAATGTTTTGACACGATATGAAATCGACATGACACGACACATTTGCTAGATCTAAAAGACGTAACTAACATAAAGAACTTAATGGAATGTCTTAATTTACATATTTATACATTTTCAAACATTTTGACCTATATTAAGCACTTAATAAAATGACTTAATCATTAAGCTTCGATTAAGTCATGCTTATCATTGTTTTATCATAATGCAAAATTTTCACTTAGTTATAGGTTTTGACCCTAAACCGATCCCAAACCAAATATATTTGGTTTTAAAAAATTTAAAACCAAACGCAACGATCCGGGGTCTCAGTTTTCGGTTTCCCCAGGTCGGCTTCGGGTTTATCGGTTTTAAACCAAAATTCTTAAACCAATTTAAATCTAACATACTTGAAAATTTCTTATATAGAGGATGAGAAGGTTGGAATATCTATCCCACCAGTGATGTAGGACTTCTCATACTCACGATATAAAGTTATCCAAAGTTATCCCTTATCCAAAGTTATCCCTTATATCTATTTTAATTATTTAATTATTTAATTGAACATATTAACTAATCAAAACCTAACAAAATTTGTATATAAATATAATTAAGATGTAAAATAAATTGTTATGAAATATAAATGCTAAACAATTGCCAAAACCCATAAGATGACTAAAAAGTTAGAAGATAGTAAAAAGTGTATGGAGTTGTTTATTTAAGGGTAAATTGCATAAAAGTCATTAAGTTTTCCAATTTTCTCGATTTTGACACTGCATTTTTAGTTTTTGCAATTAAGTCATTATATTTTCAGAAAAGTTGCAATTAAGTCATTATGTTTTCCAAAAAGTTGCAAAAATGACCATATGACCGGATGGTAACAGGTTACCAGGTCATATGGTCAGATTTGCAATTTTTCAGAAAACCTAATGACTTAATAGCAAAAATAAAACATAGTGTCAAAATCAAGAAATCTAAAAAAGTTAGCGACTTTTAGGGTTTATTTCATAAAAAACCCTAAATTTTCAACTTTTTTCTGTTTAAACCTAAAACTTTATTTTTTTCAAAAAAAACCTAAATTTTGGAGAAACTTTTTAATACATCCCCCTAACCGGTTTTACAGGTTATACATACTTTTTTTTTTTTAGAAAAAACCCTAATTTCTTTTTTTTTCCGAAAAAAACCCTCAATTTCAGTGATTTTTTCACAAAAAAAAAAAATGTTTCTTCGTTTTTGTAATTGACATAACTTTTATATACGATGTCCAAATTCTACGAATTTTATATCACTGGAAAGGTCGTAAGTAATACTACAACTTTGCTTTACTGACTTTTGTTTGAATATGTTTAGATATTTCGCTACACTGGCTTGTTTTTTTATAATAGCTGTATCTTTTGCATACGAGCTTTGTTTTCGACGTTCTATAAGTCGACGGATTCGTAAACACGAATACATCGTGTAATGAATATTATTTAAACCAAAATATTATTTGTATGATTTATCGAATTTTATGCTACTATAGTCTATTATTCGAAATTATAACGTTTACTCGATAATTGATTCGAAATAGCGTATTGTAGTATTATAATTTCCAATAATACATTAGGAAAGTTATGAAAATTATATTTCAACGTATTATCCTAATTTGCGCTCTGGTTGACCTTTGTTGACCAAATTTGACGGATGTTACAGACGGGGTCACAAGAAAGATATGCCAACTACAAAAACGAAGAAAAATAATTTTCTTTGTAAAAAAATCCCTAAAAAATCGTTTAACTTGCGGATAAACTCGTAAATGCCTAAATTAACTTGAATAATATTCATTACACGATGCATTCGTGTTTACGAATCTGTCGACTTATAGAACGTCGAAAACAAAGCTCGTATGCAAAATATACAGCTATTATAAGAAAACAAGCCAGTGTAGCGAAATATCTGAACATATTCAAACAAAAGTCAGTAAAGCAAAGTTGTAGTATTACTTACGATCTTTCTAGAGATATAAAGTTCGTAGAATTTGGACATCGTATATGAAAGTTATGTCAATTACAAAAACGAAGAAACATTTTTTTTGGTGAAAAAATCACTGAAATTGAAGGTTTTTTCCGGAAAAAAAAAAGAAATTAGGGTTTTTTCTGAAAAAAAAAAAAGTATGTATAACCTGTAAAAACCGGTTAAGGGGATAAATTAAAAAGTTTCTCCAAAATTTAGGTTTTTTTTGAAAAAAAAAATAAAGTTTTAGGTTTAAACAGAAAAAAGTTGAAAATTTAGGGTTTTTTATGAAATAAACCCTAAAAGTCGCTAACTTTTTCAGATTTCTTGATTTTGACACTATGTTTTATTTTTGTTATTAAGTCATTAGGTTTTCTGAAAAATTGCAAATCTGACCATATGACCTGGTAATCCGGTCATATGGTCATTTTTGCAACTTTTTGAAAAACATAATGACTTAATTGCAACTTTTCTGAAAACATAATGACTTAATTGCAAAAACTAAAAATGCAGTGTCAAAATCGAGAAAATTGGAAAACTTAATGACTTTTATGCAATTTACCCTTTATTTAACTCAATGAACACTTTTTGATATTTATGTGGTGACAAAAAAAAACGTTTTTTCAAAAAATTGTTTGAATTACCTTTTCTGATGACAAGAAATATACGTTCTTAAACCGTTTTTCTCAAAAAAAATATATATATATATTTAAAATAGCTTATATATATTAAATGACCAAAAATAACACGCTTAGACATTGGATGATGACATGATACACGAAACTAGAGATGGGATGAAACAACGACGCATAAAATGGGTTAATGGGGGAATTATAATCTTTTTCATTTTCTATAAGTTATAAGCCGTCTCTATAAGTCAAAAGAGGAGGAAGAAGAGGGAGCAGGTGGGGACTTATCGTTCTTCACTTATTTACATTTCATGAAAATGAGTTTCAAAAAACGCTTATTGCTTTATCAAACATTTTTGACTTTTTCATAAATCAATAAGAGGAACTTTAATAAGCAATCGCAAACACCCCTAAGTGGTTTGAATGACCTATTAAAAAAACTCAACCCCCCAATGGTAAGTAAAACATAAAGTACGTTGCTATAATCAGACGTTTGGTAAAGGTACTTTCTAAATGAATACAACCACACAAAATCCGCTACACGATTAAAACCTCAATGGTAAAAAATCCCATAACACCAAAGAGGTTTTCATCGAGGAGCATAAAATATACGACAAGAAACACAAGTGATAAATATAATTTTTTAAACATACGATCCCAAAAAAAAAAAAACAAAAAAAAAAAAACAATCATTCTATCCGACAAACAAAGACTACCATTAAAAAAGTCGTAATATCCTATAATCTCCATGTTACTTTTTTATTTAGTTTTTTTTCTTTCAACTTTTTTTGTAATTTTCGATTTTCAATTTTTTTTAAATCTTTTTTGGTTTTTTAATTTTTTTTTTTTTTTGTATTTTAATTTTCCGTTTCATGTTTACCTTTCTTGAAACCACCTATATCTACCGGTAAATCCAGGATTGCGCGCCTCTTGTTCTCAAAAACATTGCTTCTTTGTTTTTAGTCTCTCATGTATGTACATGAGTTTGACTAGTCAAAGCTGCTTATTCAAGACCAGCTTGTTGACCACTGACACGGTCAACTTCGTTATCGAGTGTGACACCATGAAGCTGTGATGCCAGTAGATTTTGGTCAGGAGACTGCCCGGCTGCCCGAGGGCTTGGTGAGTTGGAGTAGTGGGCAGGTGGGTTTATTAGCCATTTCATCCAATCGCTTCGTCTTCTTAATTTGTTTCCCTGTAATAAACAAGAATAAAATTTACAAACCTAAATAAGACAAAAATTGCAAAAAAAAAAAATAATAATAAATAAATAAATAAAAATACACGTACCTGCACTTCCACCTTGGCTGAAGCTCTCATAGCATCTAGAATTAGCTGAATGTTATCTGTTAAATACAAAACCTGTAATAATGTAAATGGTTATCTTTCTGTATTAAGAAAAAATAAATAATAAAGTACAAAAAGAAATTAGAGCCATGATAAATGCACTACAGCTAACAGGTAAGGAGCCAAAATGTATTAAAAAATACATTGTTTTTTTATAAAATCAGTACATTAAATAGTCTTATATAGCCATAAGTTTGAAAATATTATTATAGGAAAGGTGGTAGATTAATAAGAACATGTTTCATATTGATCTATACTATATATTACATAATAAATCACCTTTCAATAGAAATTCTACATATCAATAAAAAAAAATAAAAAAAAAGTACATTGCCTATATTGGTAAAAAGAGTAAAGTACGTTGCTATTCCCTAAATTAATTAATGTTCCTCCAAAATCCAAAGTACTTACCTTTTTGAAGCCTGCTATCAAGCTTACAGGAACCCAACCTTGTTCATCCATGTTTTGCCTCAAATAAGTATCTTTAACTAAATTCTCATTGCTGCAAATCAACAATTAACAAGACCTTTATTAGTTTTAACTCTTTAAAAAGATTAAAACAACAGGAAAGAATTCTTTTTTTTCTAAAGAAAAGAACTTTAAGACATATATAAAGTAACAAATGACATACCTGAAATAGTAATCAATTTGGCTCACTATCCTACTATGCAAAGAGGGATCTGGAACAGCAAAAAACATGGGAGGTGGAACTGGTGCAACAAGAGGCATAGCTCTAAGGGCATCTGGTGGAGGTGGTGGACCTTGTACATAGAACACAGGAGACATATCTACAAAAAAGATTCAGAAATTATTCAATTAATCCATGTATCAAAACTCATAGCATTGTAAGATTTTAAAAAAAATTGGAAACCTCACCATGATACATCATATTGTTGCCAAAAGGTCGTACTGGTACAGACATTTGTGGAGACATATATGGAGCTGAAGTATGTACAGAAGGTCGCATATAACCACCCCTAGGGTAACCACCACCTCTCTGAGACTGCATGTGAGTTTCTCTTCCATTGAAACTTCTACTGTGTTGATTCCATTCATGATTCCCACGATCTTGATCGCGTTTACCACCATAATTGTGATGTTGACCACTATTGCTCCTTCTATAAGAACCTCTTTGATGTTGGTGGTCGTTGTTATTGTGTGATTGTGGCCCAAAGTTTCCTCTTGGTGACTCGATGTGTGTTTTGTCTCTTGGAGAAGGGTCTGAAGTGGTATTACCTGGTTTTGCGGATGTGTTATGAGGATTTTCCATTCCCAAATCCTGGCTTGTTGCTGATATGTGAGAAAGTCCACCATTGGCGGATGGATTTGAGTTAGAACTTCCACCACCTCGCTTCATTGACCTCTGTTTGGAAGGTGTTACATGGTTTTGAGTTGAAGCTGGATACATGTTATTTGCACTTGTATGTTTATGTGATAAAGGGGATGAATTTCCTGTCACCTGTGGAATCCATACAAGTAGAATGGTAAGTAATTGTGGAAGATGGAAAGTTGTAGTTAATGGTGTTCTTACCTGTAATGTAGGGAGTAGTGGTCCATCTGCAAGTGCTTTTAAGGATTCCGATGAGGAAGATTTTGGGGAAGCCTTAGTGGACTCTCCGAGAGCAGGCCAAGAAACTGCACCCATTACAGGACTCACAACCTCAACAACACTGTTTGATGGTTTATTCCACACTGGCTTCTTAGACGCATTAACACCGCCGCTGTCAGAACCCTGGCCATCAGTGCCGGAATCATCCGGAGAGCTTACTACATCCGGCACCATTGAAGGCGGACACCAATCGGAGGTAAAAGTACCTATTTTCTCCTCAACAGAAGATGAAACCGTTGGCGCTGGAGCAACGGAGACCGGCGCCGCGGAAACAGCATCCGGTACCATCACCGGCGGACCCTGTACAATCGTACTCCACGGAGATGAAACCGTTTGCGAATGTCCCGGAGACCTAGGGTTTTTTATAACACCGCCGCCGCCATCGTCGGATTGAAAATTTGTAGCGGCCATCACAAATTAGGGTTTGTTTGGATCAAAATAAGCAAACTTCAAAATTTTCTCACTAGTTGTGAAATTAATTAGGGTTTCAAGTCCACAAAGTGAGTGACGGTGAATACGAATAAAATCAAAACGCCAAAAGAATAAAAGAAAAAAACTCTGATCGATAATCAATAAGATAAAGGAAGAAAGCTGAACCACAATCAACCGAGAATGCTATGATAGCGTTTTGAGTTGAAAATATTTTGGCTTCGACGGATCGCCGGAAGATCGGATCGCCGTCACACACAGAGCACCGGCGGAGGCTGAAGTTCACATACACAAATAGAGACAGACCGAGCTGTATCTATCTCTGCCCTTTCTCTCTCCATGTTTCCTCTATATCTGTGCTGCGTATATAGGTTTAATGACGAAAATGCCCTTTCCGTTGTGTGTAACTTTGCGTTGATTCAAAACGGTATTAGTGTGGTCCACATGGTAGTCACACCGAGTGTTCACCAGTCGGCACGTGAGGAGAGGTTGTTGTGAGCCATTTACGACCTTACCATCAAATTATACCACTTTTTGCAAACGTTTTTGATATTTTTTTATCAAATTTATGTAATAATTATAATATAGATGCAAGTTCAATAGATAACTATATCAAATTTTTATAGAAAATAATTCACATGTGAATTGTTATTGAAAATGAAAATGACTTAAATGGGTAACTATATTTTCGGCTTGTTCACATATGGATAACATTTTATTTTTTGTATTCATTTACCCATCGAACTTGTTGAAGGTGTACACATATGACCATTATAACCGGGTATCTCCTGTTTACTGCTAAGTTGGCATATATGCAACATTACGTGGAGTCTACGTGACAAATTAACCTTTATATTGAACTTTTTTGCCCTACACGAAATCAAACCACAGATCGAACATGGCGGCTTCTTCTTCTTCCTCGGCTTCTTTCTCTTCTCGACAAAAAGACGACCTTCAATTGCAACATCCATGTGATTGTGGGTTACCCTCTCGATTGAGGACTTCGCGCACCCCAACAAACCCTGGACGAAAGTTCAGAGTTTGCCCTAACTCACTGGTAAAGACAAAATTTCGATTTTAGGTTTAATATTTCTTAGTATTAACGTTGCAGGTCATTTGTTACAGAAGGGGAAAGGTCCAAAATGTTACTACTGGGAATGGGCTGACGATGAAACGTATGAGATCAAGAGTAAGAAAGAAGACATTGAAGAATCGAGTAAAAAAGATGAATTTGGAATCTTGAATTTAATGCTAAAACTTTTTGCTTTGGAAAACGAGATCAACATATGCAAGATTAAGATGGAAGAAGAAATTTTGATTGTTAGGCAAGAGTTAGGAAGCTTAATTCGAAGATTTTTACTCAGAAAAATGTAATTTTAGTGATGTTTCTTTTGGTTGTTTATAATGTATTGTAGAGAAAGTTAATGGAAGATGTTTGTTCATAAAGAAGGTTGTATATAATGTCTGATTATATTAAGAAATTTGTTTTGGTTGAATTATAGATGGTTAAGAACACATAATTGTTAAGAAGTATGTTAAGAACAAAGAATTGTTTTTCAGTGTTCATAATGTCTTGTTAGACTAAGAAGTATGTTAAGAACATAGAATTGTTTTGAGTGTTCATAATGTCTTATTAGATTAAGATCTATCTTAAGAGGACAGAATGTATCGAGGTATCATTAAACAATATTTAACACTGAATGTTTACAAAAGATGTGTCCAGATATCATTAAACAACATTCAACACAAACATTTTGCTTAGGAACTACAAAAGATCCCCAATAGATATCACAAAAGTTGTGCCCAAGTTTCTCCCCAACTGTCTTAAAGACTGTGCTATTACAAAAGTTGTGCCCAAATCTGTCCCCCACTATCCTAAAAATACATTAAACCATAACTAATCCATTTCAAGTGGATGTTTTTGACTGTTTCCTTCCTTTGACCCTACCTTCTTACCCAGCTTACTTAAGATGATTCTTTCTGATTTTCTCCTAATCTTGTTTTGTGTTGTAATGGAAACTTCATCATTTGGTTGCACAGCATGTCCAACTTCAACCTCCTCTTCCACACTATGGTGTCCAACTGCAACCCGCTCTTCCACATTATGTTCAACTTCAACCTCCTCTTCCACACCAGAACCTGATCACATACAACACTTTAGTTAGTTTTTGTTTAACTTTACATGATAAAATGGAAACTGTATAATCACATACCTTGCTTTGGCTTTTGCTTTTTTTGCTTCAAACCAGAACTTGATGATCCGTCTATTGGTTTTTTAGGACATGTGATTTTGTTGTATCCTCTTTCTTTACAGATTGAACATCTCAAATTTGCACCTGTTTTTGTGACTCTATGCTTTCTATCCTTGTCTTCCCTCTCTTCCTAATCCCTTCTCCTTTTCATGGTTGGTCTCCCAGGCAGTCTTCTTTTCTTAGGTGGCAATGGCTTGATGTAATCCACTTGGGGCCACATGTCACTACCATTAAGTGACATTATGTTATACTTGTATGAGTTTAGGAACATCTCTGTTGTAAACCATTGTGAAACAAAATCCTGGCAGTCCATATTGAGATATGAAATACATGCCACTCCATGAACAAAAGGATATCCTGTTAGCTGCCAAGTATTGCATCCACAAGTCTTGTTTGTAAGATCTACAGCATATGCATCATACCCAAACCTAACCTCAAATTCCTGGTATCTGGAGGGGTAAACTGTCCAAAATCTGTAATAGAATGGATAGTTTAGTCAATTGTAAGGGAATGGAAAGTTTAGCCAATAATGTAAGTTACATACCTTTGTTTTACCTTCAACTTTTCCAACTTAAGTCTAATAGTAGGACAAATCTGTAAGTTCCATTCCTGTCCCATCTTCTTTTAACAACCTCTGCATTACATAAATTCTTATATCTTCTAACATTGTGATAAGTGGTCGTTTTCTTTCACTTTCAATTGTAGCATTAAAACTTTCAGAAATACCATTTTCAAAAGCATCACAAGCCCTATCTACCTGAAAATATGCTTTACACCAAGTTTTTGGTTGTCTCTCCATCAAATGGTCATATGCCAATGGTTCTAATTTCTTGATTTCCTTCATCTGTTCTTCAAACATTGGTTTTGTAGTTGATGAAGCAGCATACCAAAACATCTTCCTAAAGTGTTATCCTTTAAATTTTTTCCTAAAGTTAGCATAGATATGTATAGCACAACATCTATGCTCTGCTGCTGGAATCCTTTCCTTCACAGCCTCCAGTAATCCCTGAAAACGTATAACAATGTCAAGTAATAAAATTCAGTTAAAAAGTAGATTTCAATTAAGTAGAAGTTGTGTACTTTGTGTTGGTCTGATATGATGGTTAACCCATCTCCAAGACCCATTCCAATGTCACCAATTAGAATATCAACAAACCACTTCCATGTTTCTTTGTTCTCCACAGCAACTATAGCACAGGCAAGAGGCTACATGTGGTTGTTTGCATCTCTGCCCATAGCTGCAAGCAATTGACCTCTGCATATCCCTTTCAAAAAACAGCCATCCAATCTGATGACCCTTCTGCAACCTTCAATCCAACCATCCTTCACAGCTTTAAAGCATACATAGAACTTGGAGAAGTAAGTTGTTTCATCTGGCATTACATCTACTGCCATCTTTATTGTTGATCCGGGATTAGTTCTTCTCAACTCTTCTGCATAACTCCATGTTTTTGCATAGTGCTCCACTAAATTACCCTCAATCTCTTGAAATGCATATTTTCGTGCATTTCTGCATTGGCCTACACTTGATATCAAGTTAAATTTCTTACTAACCTCAGCTTTTAATTTCCTAATGCTCATATTTAGATTCTGCAATATCTCATTCAGAAAGTGCTTCCCAATCCAATTATATGTGACAATACAACCAAATTTGAAAACTCTAGAACAATTATGCTCACTATTCAACGACTTAATCTATAAAGAATCCTCTCTTCCCATCCAGGTTGCCTATAGTCTAAAAGGACAAGAGTTTCCATTCTTATCCTTTTTACCTTTACCACATTTGACCAATAATCTATTACAATAGGTTTTTTTTTTCATACCATAAATCATACCCATTCTTCATAGCATAATTTGTAGCACAATTCTTTAGTTACATAGGGTTAGAAAATTTCATACCTATGATTGGAACCATTTTATCCGATTCTTGGTTTTCATCATGGACAGGGAACACAACCTCCTGAGCATCTTCAATGTTGGGTTTGTCATCCTTATTAACTTCACTTTTAATGTTGCTATCACATACCAGTTTGTTCAAGAACTTATCATCGCTTGTTTGTCAAAAGAATGCACTTCCTGATCAGCTGCATGATCATATTCAACCGTATAAGACTTTTCTGAATCTTTGTCATCATCTTCGTCTTCAGCATATTCAACCTCTTCATCCGGCACCTCCGTATCAGCCCAATCAAGAACTGGTTCATTCTGATGGTCAATGTAAACATTCATTCGTAACTCATTCACATCCTCGTAACCCACTTCAAGGAACTCGACGTAATCAGCATCATTCCCGAATCTTCTAATCCCCTCTGCTAATGTTTCATGTCTAGTGCAGTAATACACATCGTCACACCTTGCTTTGCATAGCTTTCCAAGAAACTCCTTGAATTCTCTAAGAAAGAACAGACCAAACTCCACATCACAAAACTGAGACTCGAACTCCATCCAAGTACGTTAATGGCTTTGGCGTAAAAAATCCGTTGTAATGAACATTGACGGTCAGTAAGTTAATCAACGTAGACTCTCCCTCTATGTTATCGTCGTCTCCAATTGAACTCATTACTGCTATTTCGTACCCCAATCAACGATTTGCAGAGGTGAATTTCACATGGGGTGTGGCGTAATTGGGGGCGTAATCGATGATTTTGAACCCTAAATGACCATTGAAGGGGTAAATCTGCGTAATATCCATGTAATACGACACATAAGCATTAATATCCACGTAATATAACGAAACTGGGTAAAACCGGAGATACCCTGTTATAATGGTCACATGTGTATATCTTCAACAAGTTTGATGGGTAAATGAGTACAAAAAATAAAATATTACCCATATGTGAACAAGCCGAAAAGATAGTTACCAATTTAAGTCATTTTCCCTCATTGAAATCATGTTTTTCAACAATCATTGGTCATTTAATAACAACTCATGCAAATTTAAATAAATTTTATATTCAAATGCGAATCTGAATAAACTGATATTGAATTCAAGTAAATTGACTTATATTCTTTACAATTTCAACATTTTGATTTACATAATTGAATTAATTGAGATTCAAAAATTAACTTAACTTACATGTGAATTATAAAAAACTGTTGAAAAAATCGGATACAATTATCATTTATATGTGAATTAACATGTCTAAAACTATATGCACACTATTTCAACCTTTTGATCATACACAAATTAATTAGTGGATATTCACAAATAAATTTGCTTCAAATTCAATTGTAAATGATCAAAAAATTTTGAAAATATTGGATACAATTACGACTTATATGTTAATTAATATGTCCAAAACTTACAAGTAATTCAAATTCACAATGTGAATATGATTTGTACTAATTATATCTCTGTTGTTCCCGATGAGTCCTATTTTTCCTCCAATGATTCTGGCCATTCGATCTTCCCAACTTTCAATCTCAGCCGTATTAAATCACCCCATACGGTTAGAAGTAGTCGTTATTTTGAGGGTTTGCTTTTTGTGGGGAATTCTCAGGTCGTAGCTTCAGTTCAGACCCATGTATGGGAGGTTGACGATTTTCATGGAACTAAACGGTCTTTTTTTTGGGTTGATGTTGTTGCTATATATACATAGAATAATGTTTATTTTGAGTTTACGTAGTTGAAGTATACGGTATACATGGAGGGTCTACTTTGCAAGCAAATGTTCGATGAAGAGGTGTGCAAGATAACTGTCGATGATATTGAGGTCATCAAGGTGTGTTTGAGTGTCTTGTTTTTATATTGTAGTTGTCACATGAATACCAATCTTTGTTTGTATTCGATTTTGTTTCTACTGCAGAACAGTTTCTCTGTGGATGATGTGGTTAGCAAAAGTCAAAGTTCTGAAGAGCAGCTTGAGAAGGTACATAATGTGATTGAATATTAATGGTTGTGGTTTGCTAGTATGAAAAGTTTAACCATGTTGATGACTTGATGATTATGTAGGATGATAGGAATACAATTCACGATGATGTTGAGGTTATGAAGTAGCGTTTGAATGTAAACTTATGATGTTGAAGTTGTCATAAGAATCAGTAATTGAATTGTTTTTGATTTTGTTGCTACTGCAGGAGAGTTTATTGGTGGATGGTGTGGTAACGATAGCAGAAGTTATGAAGAGCAACCTGAGAATGTACGTTATGTGACTGAGTAATAATGGTTGTGGTCTCTAATTTGAAACTTTTACACATTTCGATGATTTGATGATGATGTTGGACGGTGGGAAGTTTGATGATGTAGCAATAATTAAATATAGGGGAAGTTTAAGGCCTTACCAATCACATTTGGAACAAGAATTAATTGAAGAGGTAATTTGTGTGATTATATTTCATGAGAATATGTATATTCTGAATTTTTTCTTGTTATTACTAGGAGCTGATTGAGACCAAAAAATTGAAGCGTTGTCGCTCTCTTGCCAACTGGAAGTGAGATGAGGTTGTTGATCTAGACATTTCAGACGATGATTTATTAAAGAATGTTGATATAGAAAAAGATGTCTCATCCTATGAAGCAGCCTTGATGATGACGTTCTTGTTGTGGTTGTTAAAAGCAGGAAGAGCGTGTATTCTCTTCGAGATGAGTGTGATGAAGACTATTAACGATCTTAATTTTCGTTATATATTGGTGTTTTTTTGTTTAGACAATTTAGTTTGGATATCTTTTATTGGGTTTAGAAAAGGTTTGCAACTGTTTATGGAAAATGTTGAGGTTTACTTACTTGGTTTATGGGAGTTGCATATTTGATTTAAATTTGGCTTGCATGGAAGTTGTAGATCCTTTGCCGGTGTGCCATTTTACAAATGAAGTTGTACCCGGATTTATTATTTACAGAAGGCCAAGGTAAGTTTTTGCTTTTGTGTTTGTTTTTTGTTTTAGTCATTTTTTGCTTGTAGGACCTACCAGATGTAGTTTATTATTTTATACATTAGGTACTTTTTTTAAGTTGCCATATATGGTGTGACATAACTTATGTGTTTGCATTGTTTGTGTCTATGTAGCAATTGGGGGATTATGCAGCTGATGTTATTGGAATTGTAACTATTGAAATCACCATTTGATGGTTGGATTGATTAGGTTTGTGAATATGTTACTACTGAATGTTCTGAGCATGTGCTGAAGAAGCTGTTGTGCTGCATCAGTTATGAGTGTTGGCCAGATAATGATAATGATGTTAATTTATTATTTAGTAAATTGAATAGCTATTTCATTTACATATGCATTTATTGTTAGGATTGATAGATTTGTTCATGCTTTTTAGGTGATATTGATATTATTAATATACGTTTTCCAAAGTATTTACAAGTTAAAATTTACTTGTGATTATTGAATCAATATACACCTATAATCTTTGCAATTTTATTAATGAACTTACTTTAAGGAATGTAGAAAATCTTCGTTATAGATTCAAAATTATAAAATTTTGGACTTTATTGAATATATTTAATATATGAACATGTATATACGATATAAGCCACAAAAAAACCACAAAGGTCTCATCATAAAAAAGGAACAACAACAATCTCAACATAATCCATAAACCACATTTAACATTAATTGAATCCAACAAAATATATAAAAAGTAAATGGTCTCATCTAACACAAAAAGTAAAATATCATTGCATTTATCATAAGTTAATGAAACGCTTGATATCTCATAGTCTTCACAACTGTAGCTTCCTCAATGATTTCATCTTTGATCCATTTGTACTAATCTTGAATGAGTTCCTTTCTTCTTTTGTCAAGCTCAAAAGACAATAGATAGTGAAAGCTCTCAGCAGATTCAACTTTGGTACACTAACACCGTAGGTGGAACTGGTGATCCGTTGGGGCAATGGGAATTTCATTGGTATGCATGAAACACATTTGGCCATTTTCATCTTTATAGAACATACCATGAACTGGTTCACGTATCAGATTCAGAGCTTCAGGAGCAACCCATATGGAAGAGAATTGTTGATATCTTTTGATACAGCCGGCAGCAGATGTGTAGAATGGAATTTTGTAGACTTTCGTCTTTGTGATGTATGGGACACCCTGGAGGAGGACGCTGGCTCAGGAACAAGGTTCAGCTTTCTTGCTTTGTTGATCATGGACTGCAAGGCAATTCGGAGCTCATGAGAGTGAATGCCCTTATGATTTTTTTACAATTGACTCTATCTCTAACCATTCGTTGTAACCATACTTGACGAGATTTGTAATGAGTAAATCCTCAGGGTAGTCATGATAGTCTTTCCTTCTGGACAATTGAAGCATAATAATCTTTTCACCCTTAGGCTTGATACACCTTACCGTAACAATGGGGTTCATTGAATGACGTCTATGATACACATCAACGTCTTTATGCAAATCAATTTTCCTATTTGGGTCATCAATTCTTCTATTCTGATTGAGCAGGAAACTAAGCAGTTATCGCGGTTGAAAACCAAATAGCGGTCACCAAGCGCTATCTGATATAGCGGTTATCGCGGTGGTATGGCGCTGGTATAGCGGTTTTTTGTATTGCTACTTTTTATCTATTAGTACAATATAATTAATATCACAAAACATAGTTTATTTATGATAAATGCAAACAGTCCAACCAATACATTGTAAACAACCAATACTCTGTAACATATGAACCATTTATCGACAAGTAAATAGAAAATGTTCTTTCAAACATATCATCGAACACCTTAAATGCATATAACTTAATCCATTTTTGTTATGCAGATTCTTGATATAGATTCATCCATTACAACAAGAATGTGAATCATAACACCCCTGTAAGCAATTGGAACTAACCAACATGCAGTTCCCAAAGGAATCAGAACTCCACTATTGAACTGGAACTCCACTATGAACAATGCTTAATCCATTACAATAATGCTTAATCGGAACCAATTGATGAAAAACACCTACCAATTCAATTTACCAACCATTCCAAGTCGACTTCTTTAGTTAAATTCCAAGTCGACCTCTTTAGTTAAATTCCAATTTGCTGATTTCAATCGTTTATCACTGATAAACAACACTTCTGATTCGAGTCTTTAGTTAAATTCCAATTTTCTGATTTCAATCGTTTATCACTTCTGATCCTTGCTAGTCGATCCACGAACCTTGCCCACGAACCTGCAATCGGAGGTGAGTTATTGCAAACGAACCTGAAATCGAACCTGTTAATCAAAAACTTCAATTTGAATAGAGTCGAACCTGTTAATCGATGTTTATCAATTGGTTAAAGTCAGAACGGTACAATCAAAATGCCTTTATCCCGTAATTTAAACGAAGTCGAACCAAAGCAAGTCGTCATCTCCCTTACAATCGGTACCAAACTCAGACTACAATCAGCTTCATCCGTTATTGTCGAACTTGTAATTGATTCAAGGACTTGAACAAAATCGGAGATGTAATCAGACCAAGCACTTCAATCGTTCGTTGCATCTTAATAACAATCGGAGACTGTGATCGTGTTGTTGAAGATCATTCAACACAGTGGTGATCGATAAGACTGTGGTGGTTAAGAAGTGTGATTGGCCGTTGCCATGTTAATTGATTGATCAAATAGAGTTTGAAGATATACTCAGCCAAAGAAGACGGGTCCTTTGCCCTTAAATCTATCCCACATCGGCTCAAGTAAAGAAATATTGTGTATGCCTGATAGTATAAATAACTAGCTTTTGTGGTATGGAATCTCACTAAGCCTTTTATGTCTGGATTTAAATCCGGATTTTATTGGCTTAGTCAAAGAAATATAATTTTTACATTGGGCGTGCTTTTTATTTAAAGTGATCTTGGTTAAAATTTGAATTTTCCATATAGCGTGCTAAAACCGCAATAGCGACTGTTAAAATCGCGTAAATAGCGGTAAATAGCGCCGCTATTAGCGGGAGCGCTATTTTGAAACGCTAAGTGAAGTATTTTAGCGGTCTATGGGTGCTAAGCGCTATAGCAACGCTATTGCGCGAGATTGACTGCATAGGCAGGGAATTAGTCTTATCAATAACATTCTTCTTGAACTAGCATTTGAACAAACTTGTCATCTCGAAGAGTGATAATTTCATTGGTCACGACAAGGTTGTGTTTATCAACAAACTTCCTTGCATCTTCTTCTGACATCCCCCATTCCGCAGTCGTTTCTTTCATAGAGAAAACCCTCATTGGCTTTTTTGAAATGCCAACTGTTGCGGAGGACTCGCAGGTCTTTTTTTAGATTGAACAGGAACAGGCTGATGATGCTGGTTAACAACAGGCGTTTGATATTTGTTTGGAGAAAAACTTTGTTCTCCTTCAGCTTTTGTCGTTGGATAGATAACGGAGATTGGTCGGACATTTAGATATGAAATGTCAAAAAGACCTTCATCATCATCAGCATCATCACAATCATCCTGCCCCACTTGATACCTTTGCTTCCTGTGAACGTTAGGACTGTTTGAAGAGGGTCCTGAATAATGATTGTTACTAGAAAGTGAATAATAATTTACATTGTTATTTGAGATCTCACCGTTTTTGGCATCAACAGGGTGGGGAACGGAATTAGAACTAGATGGTTGGTTACTTTGAGGCTGAGGAGAAGGGGGTGGTGAAGGAGTTGTTTCAGTGGTTGGAGGAACTACAGTAGGAACGTCGTTGGAAGGAAGTATTTTCATTGCAATCCTGTTCAAAGAAGGAGATTAGCTGAGGTATAATTTTGTTCATGATTTAAGTTGCAATAATTGTTATGAACTGCATGATCCTAGACTATGTTCATGGATATTTGTGTGATTTGATCTTGTTAGGTCTTCCGATGTTCATATGGTTTGTTATTATGATCAAATCCCAACATACCTCACCATCGTCGCCTCCATCTCCGGCACCCAACCGTCGATGTCCTACGTCCCACCACCCCACCGCTGGCACTGTTGCCTCTGCCTCCGACAACCCCATCGTCGATGCCGCCTCCACCTCTAGCCACTCTACTGCTGATGCCACCTCCACCTCTAGCCACCCCACCATCGCCATCGTCTCCACGTCCAGCCACCCCACTGTCAGTGTTTCTTTCACCTCCAACCACCCCACCACCACCTCTGTCTCCACATCCGGCCACTCCACCACCAACATCACCTTCACCTCCAGCCTACCTATCTATGACATTAGCTCCACCATATATTTAATGTCAACTTTTTTGTCCTCGATTCTCCGTCACTGGTTACCAAGTTCTTCAGGAAGAGTTACCTCCCCGAAAATTTCATCCTCAAGGTTGAACGAAACAATTCTTACAATAGATCCGGGTTCGGTGATCATTAACCAATGCAGGACTTTTTCATTTACAACTATTCCTCTGAATGATACAAGCGTCATATCTTCATAGGGTTGAAGGATGAGGCGTCGAGTCTCTTTGGAAAGATCATAGACCGCCACCATCACCCTCCCTGTAAACAGATTCAAACACCCTGACACATGCTTTTTTCCAGTACCCAATACAGAGGGCCTTAAAAGCACAGGTGCGGTCATCGCAACCAAACCCGTAACCCACGATAAATTCGTATAGAAACGCAGCCAAAAGATATGCTGGTAAAGGCGGAGCGGGTGCACCCGCATCGCTCCCGTCAGCACGTTCATAAAATAGAAGCGGCTATGATCATCAGTAATTCCCAACATCAAACCTCTGCAAGTTCCAATAATACGTTGGGGCAACGGAAATCTCCTTATCCGCATATCTTCTTGCTCTTGCAATGGGTCAGTTACAAGGTATGTAGTGTAATCTTGGTTATTAGAAAAAATAACTCGTTTAGTCGAGGACTTCTTGGAAGCTTGGAACACCTAAATTTAGAGACGGCCATCGATTTACAAATAGACTTTGCGTCTAATAGCACAAATATTTCTTCAAGAAGAGCGGTTGGGATTTGATCAATCGTTGTCATCATGCAGCAGTAAAAGCGGGGCTAGTTTTCGGATTAGGAAAGATAATTGGAGGCGTATTCAACCCACATGTATTCAATTGAAATACACAATTTAGCATGTATAAAACAATTTTCATAATTGCGGGATATTGTATAATTACATTGTCATTATGGGTAAAAAAACTCAAGTATGTTGATATTCCGGGTACAAAACATTTAAGTTACTTACTACTAACTAGTTTTGTAAATAAGAAATAGCATTATAGTATCAAAAGAAATACGATCATAGCATTGATGGATGTGGATTTAAGAAATTTTGAAATATGAAATTTATGACAGCTTTAGCCTTACTCTGATACCGGAAACCTATTAATTTTGTTATCGATATATTTTATAAAATTTATCTAATTAAAAGCATATAAGGTATATAAATGTTAAATACAACTCTAACTACACCAATCAAGTGTTAATAACTCTAGAAAAAAGTTTAATGATTCTTTCTTCTTTTGGAAAAAAGACCTACGTCTCATAAAATTTATTGAAAGTTTAATACTTAATTCTTTCAAATTAAATGAAAAAAAAATATTGATTAATGTAAAAAAGAATGACAAAATGATATCATCATTAATATTCTTTATGTATATCATATGAGCATATATTTAACCATTTTTAGCAATCAGAAAACTTATAAAGGAAAAAAGAACGCATACAATGAAACTTCCAATTTCGTTGATAATAATTTTCTTAATTCGTGTGATCAGCAAGAAAGAAACAAAATAAATGCTGTTATCAAAATTAGGTTAGAAATCAATTTCACTGTAACACGATTACCAAAATAACAAACAGCTAAACAGACATTAATCCACAATCTGAGTTTTGAAGTATTAGGATTTAGGTCAAACGTTGGAGCATCTCAATTCTCGATCAATACAGCACCAATTGCACCTTCGAAGTAATACTTTTATTATAAAAAGAACACAAACAACAGAACATATACAATTTTGGTTAGTGAATTCACATAGATAAACACTATAATAGAGTTGAGGATACAATACGATAGTATAAGAATGAATTTTCAATGCAATTTTGTAATTTGGAGTATGGTTGGATTTTGGTTAGTTTTAGAAATCCTATCAGATAATATTTTATTAAACAGAGAACAGCAGTAGGCGTAGTGGTTTTTGGTCAAAATGAAAGTAACCTAAGGGTTAAAATGTCCACATCAAGGAGCATTAGTTGGAAATATTAGGAAAACTGTGAGAAATAACATCACACTTTATTCAATTAACCAATATAGGCAATGTACTAATAGAACTAAGTAAATTGCCCAAAGTATGGAAAAAGTTTGGAAGTATAATGTTATAATGCATTTATTTCAAAGTAGAGGATGTTAACTGTTACAAATTATAAAAACTACCCATGTATAATCAACTATGGACTATAAATCACGATATAAAAACGGTAATGTTTTTGTCCCACTAAAACATGTTAATCATAACGATAGTAATATCTCTTACATCAGATATTGGGAAAATTCCAGAAAAAAGCAATATACATTGCTTTTCTTAAACACATATAAATATACTTTAATATTTACCAATTATAGCAAATCACTAACAATTGTCCATTTTGCTTGTTTACCCTTACCTTATTCATTTCTTTGAAGCCTATCATCATGGTACATTCTAGTCTTTTCTGGCAGTTGTGAAATGATTTGTTTTGTCTTCTAACATATCTCCTTAGGAATGTACCATCCCGAGTAATCAAAAAAATCCCCGAATGTTATCTTCTCCAAATCTTGCCACCGCCAGGTATCATTGAACCCTCTGCAACATGATCTTCAGCAGATCCATTGTTGGCATCCAAATTCTCCTCCAAAACACTGTTTTCTACAGCAATCTCTGTTGGATTCATTGGATCTTTATCATGATTGTCTTGTGTTGATGTTGCCTCCTCTGTCACATAAACTCCACGGATTCACTAACCCTTTTCTTCCTCTTCGCTCCTTTTACCATTTACTGGAACAACAATGTCTGCTGGCTTTCCTTTAACTTTACGTTATGTGGACAATTTGATCTGATGATTCTTACCTTCTGGGATTTGAATAAGTGTATGAACGGAACTCGCCTTTTCTTCCTTTCTCCAACTTCTCGGTCTCCTCTAATAATCCAAGCTTTCCACCTCATTCTTCGAATCCACCGCTCTTAGCTATAACACCCAGGTTCTGCTTCTTGTTCCTCCACAGCAGTGGCTCCAGATTTTCCCTGCCGCCTAGGGTTCCTTTCCAATGGAATACTCGATTCCACTCCAATCTTCACAACAATTGAAGACAAGTCGCCGATCTTTAGGCCGTCTGGATCTTATTGACTTTTTCGAAAAGCCATAAGCCATAAGCAATGACAAATAAGCAGTTTTTAATAAGTAAGTAGACTCTTCCTTATAGCTTATGACTTTTCCAAAAAGTCAATAAACCAATAAGCAGTTTTTATAAGCACATCCAAACGGTTAGTCGCCATCATCGAGAGCGGAAGGAACATTTGGCAAAAGCATCTTCCAGTTCAAAATTGTACTGTTGGAAGTCATTATCGAACACGATGGAAATGTCTTTGATTCCGATGGTATTGCCACGACCAATTCGACCAATTTCGCTGATGAATATGTGAAATGACTTCAATTTCTTTTATTTTTTAGGTCAAAATACAAAAAAGACCAATTCTTTATAGTGTGGATGTGGCATACAAAAAAAATCTTTCAAAAATATTTTGGAGTAAATTACACGAATAGTCTTGTGGTATGGGGTGACTTGCATGTTTGATCCTTGATTATTTTTTTTTAACTCGAATCGTCCTTAATTTTCTATTTTGTTTCGTGCTTGGTCCTAGCAAACATAAAAAGACTCTTTTACCCTTAGTAGTTTATTTATTATTTATTTCTTAATTAAAAAAAGAAAAACAAAACAATCCTTGGGGCCATTCAAACCGATCTCTCTCTCTCTCTCTCTCTCTCTCTCTTATTTCTTCTCGATCGTAATAGCAGGCTAGCAGCAACAATCGAGTGGTTCCAAATTGTGTTTCAAAGTCCAGAATCACAGCTGCCGACTTCCTCCCTGACATCTAAAACACCATTGCCGACTTCATCCACCATACGCACCATAGTTTCTGTAATCGGTTCAATATTATGTAAGGTTTTTTTTTTTTTCCAAAATCGATATTTGTGTGTTTGTTTCGAAATAGATTTTTGTATGTGTGTGTTCGTTTCTAAAATCTGAATCGTTCTGGAACTAAAATCGATTGTGTGTTTGTTTCCGAAATCTATGTATGTGTGTGTCGATAACGGCTTGGTGGTGATTGAATCTAAAACATGACCGAAACTAAATTGATCGTGTGTGTGTCAATTTCTAGGTGTGTATGTATGTGTTAATTTCTCTATCTACAAGTGTGTGTCAATGTCAATTTTGAGATCTGGTGGTGATAGCAGATAGTGGCGGGCGGCGAGTCTAGTTCAGCATCGGGAGATCCTTCAATCAAGGAACGTTTAGGAAGAAGAGTCCAACCAAAAAAAAGTTGGAGAGTGTTGGTTCGATTCTTAGGGTAGGGATCCATTGAGAGATTTGAAAGCAATGTTTATTGAGATAACATAGATGCAGATTCGTTGGGTTTGGTTTTGGTTTTTGGATTTGATTTTCATTTCTGATTAACGCATTTTCTGGGTTTGATTTTTGTTTTTTGGGTTTGATTTTGGATTATACGTTTGATTTTCGTTTCTGGTGAACGCATGGTGGGTAGAGGTGGTTCTGAAGAAGAAAACTTGAGCATGCCTAGTCTCCTTCACAGTCTCCTTCCCGCTTCCAGAACAATCTGGGTAAAACCCCCAATTTAAAAACGCAGATTTCTGTTACAAACAAAAAGCAAAAACAAACCCACAATCTCTTAAAAATTAATATCAGATTTCGGAATATAAAGTCTACTACTAGTGACACCCATCTCAGCAACGAAGAGAGAGAGAGAGAGAAATGAAAGAGAGAAATTTGATTGGGGTGGGGATAAGTAGGATTTTTCCTTTTTGTTTAATTTAAAATTAGTCAGTAATGCAAAGAAAATTGAAAAATAAATATTAAGGGTAAAATAGACTTTTTATGTCTGGACCACCGATGCAGCAAAACCATGTTAGTGTATCCCACATTGGTGTGACACGGTCTTATGAGTTTGTATATATGTTGGAGTCTTCCCCCTTTCCACAAGGGCTCTTTTGGAGAGACATTCTTGGGCTCCACATATATTTACATGGTATCAGAGCTAGTGTCCCGCACCCTATAAACTCATTGAGCCTACGTTTCTGAGGAGGAGTGTTAGTGTATCCCACATTGGTACGACACAGTCTTATGAGTTTGTATATATGTTGGAGTCTTCCCTCTCTCCACAAAGGATCTTTTGGAGAGACATTATTGGGCTCCACATATATTTACAAACCAAACTATAAGGACTGAGTTACACAAAGAAGTTAGGGACCAAACGCATAATTTACCTCAAACCATAATGACCATTTGTGTAATTTACAAACTATTTTGATATAAAAAACCCAACCAATTATTGTTGACCTTTTATTTTAAACCAATTTACAGGTTTACATTCAAATTGACCGTGTGTATTTCTTGTATGGACAATATATTAAAATAAACCGGATGTATTTCTTATATGGACAACATATGAAAATAAATTTGCAAACGTGGATTTCTAGTTGATACGTGGACATTTAATTTGGATTATACCCGATACGAAAACATCTTAGCCTTCATTGCACATGCATCTGACGCCCAATTGGAGGAGAAACGTGAAAAGCCATTTTTAACAAAGAATACGGATTCGTGTTAATACAAAAGTTAAAATTCGATTACTCAAATTGAAAGATCCAATTTTTTCCAAAAGAACAGAGGAAAAAAATGGAAGCTTTTTCTCACCTGAAGTCAAAAGGGGACATTGCTGCAATACCCCGTTGCTAAAACAACTGAATCGATATTAATGGTGTCGTCACAAAGTGTTTTGTTTTTATGATCAAATCCCAACAGTTGTTTAGGTTGTTTTTGTTTGTCCTACACATCCATACAAATTCGATTGTCTAGAGGATGTTTATTGAAATGCCAAAAACCCTTTTTATATAATTTAAATATTAATTAAACTCTTATGTTAAAATTTAATTATTATTTACACACTTAAAATACTTATTTAAATATTTTACAAACACTTTAAGTATTTGAAGTATTCAAAAAACAATTAATTATGCCCATTTATATATCTGTTTAATTTGCGTGTTTTTGTGTGTTGGGTGTAACGTTTTTTGTTTGTCACGCGGGTCATGTGGATCCGGTTTTTGGATCCGTTTTCCTTTGTCACCGCCCCAGATACGTTTACATCGCAGAAATCAAAAGAAAATGGGGGAAAGAAGAAAGAGATTAGGGAGAGAAGCGGTGGAACCCGTCTTCTCCTACATCTCCACCACCCATATACCCCGTTCCTCTCCCTTCCCAACTCCATCTCCGAACACCGTCGTTCGTCTCCTCCACCAGTATGCACTCTATCTCCTTTCGTAACCGACAACCATCGCTCCACCATCAACCAATCATCACCCGTGTGAGACCTTCACCGTCACGCACACAAGGGTGCGATTCCGATCAGAGGAAATCGAGAGACAAGATCGGGAGAAAAAAATCGGAGGAAATCGAGAGACAACATCGGGAGAAAAAAAATCGGAAATCAGGAAAGCGGGAAACACACACACACACAAAAGCTATTTGTGTGTGTATGCGCGAATCAGAGACACTGGCTGAGATCGAGAGTGTTTATTTGGTTCTCTCCAAGAAATCCGTTCACATTCATGTAGGGTTCGCTTTCGGTATTTTCAGCACCGATTGAAATTGGAAGCATCGTATTACCTCATAGTATTCCATTTCGCCATCTGCTTTCTTCATAGAGTGCGCCCTCGCCCTCGCCCTCATCGTCCTCCTCGATTCCAGCATGCCTGAGTCCTCTCCTTCAATTCCACATGTTCTTCAACGTCAAGGTCGCTTTCACCATCATCTACCCCACTTCCCAACCATTCCAATAAGTAATAACCTGTTAATGTTTAATTTAAGCTTCGACATGTTTTGGAACTTTTTTTATTTTTATGATTAGTACTAATGGTTTTTTTTTCAGTTTCATTATAGAGATTATGAACAGGTTAGTACTTAATGTTTATCAATTAACATTATTTGCTTTTTGAGAGGTTGCATAATAAAATTCATATTCCCGAGAAGGTTAAATCACTCTATGTGAAATAAAGTTTCACTTTTTGTGTTTAATTTATATAAAAAGGCGCTAATGTTTGTACAGATCTAGAAGAAACCCAAAGCTCACTCATATGCTTCAAGACAATCTAGGTGGAGAATCAAAGAAACTAATGTTTGTATAGATGTGTCCCAACAAGAATGATTTAAATAGATCTCCATGTCAAATTTTCAAGCAGAACAAGAGTAATAGAGTTTGGCTGCTGAACGAAGAAAATTAAAATAACGTAAGTTTTAATATGTAAAAAAAGGTAATCTTGCTATTGATTGTGTTAGCTTTTGGATAAATCAAGTAATCAATGAGACCCTCATAGTTTTATTTGTTTATGATCTTCTTAGGCCAAGAGGTGCCACATGAAATCAAGCACAAAGAGTTGTTAATCCAGAAAATGGAAGGTATATAAATCGACTTATAAATAAGGTGTTACTGGGTTTTATTTTTAATTTCGGGTTGAAAGATCTAACTACGTTGATATTTGTGGTTTAATTGTAGCTATTATGCATGTTATGAAGTTTACCTACTGTCTCAGGTACCGAAGAGATTTCCGGATTTGGTTTCAGCAAAACAACATCATTTATCTATTATGACAAGGTCAGTAAGTGTTTAATGCATAAAACATTAGCATCTATATGTTTGACCCTGATTTCAGGTTCCTAGATCGCGACTGATGTTGATGAAGCTATTTAGTTGGCACACACTGCTCTTTTCTACCACCAGGTACAATCGGGTTTATTTTTAAAATCATTAGTCAATGGCTTTATTCACATCTGACTTTCTATTAAACTAACTTAATTGCTCCTGTGGGACATATTCAAACCTTGCAAATGGGACAAATTCCAAAAGTGAATTTGAAGTATGCTGCTAATTAAGCAACGTACTTTGGAAGTACGTTGCTTAAATAGCAACTTAGTTAAAATTAAAGAATTATTCCAGATGTGTAAGCTATTGTACGGTCTGAAATTGCAGATTCCAAAAGTTCATATTAAGTATGTTGTTATTTAAGCAACATACTTTCAAAGTATGTTGCTTAAATAACAACATACTTTTAATTCTTTATGGTTTTAGATTTGTAGGTGTATGTGGGGACCATTTTTGTAAAACCTGGGACAGATTTCGGTGATAAAAAGGACCATTTTGTAATTTACACGTTATCTTTACTTTTAGCATAGATACTAGCAGATCCAGTAAAACATTTCTTCCTATTAACATCCCACTTTTAACGCTTCCCACTACAACATTGAACTTTGAAAAGATGCTATAATTTAGTACTTCTCTAAAAGTCAAAATTGCAATGGTATTTTCGGTTAAATCTCACCAACTCACAACTGTTTTTTTATTTTCTCTTCTCCTACATCTCACCTGCTATTAAATTCATTTTTTTTTCGACCCAGTTGTGTAAATATTTTTGTTTTTGTTTTTTCTTTTAATCTGTTTTTGGTAGACCCCCAGATAGAGAGCGGAGCATTACTGAATTCTGCTACATGTCAAGTTGGAACACTCAGGTACTAATTTATCTTTCTTGATGTTTTATACATAAAGAGATATATATTAGTTTATTCAAAGTATGTGCTCTGATATTTATCGATTATTTTTCATTTCTTGCCACTTCATTCTCATTTATTTTCTCATTCAACATTTTTTTGACTTCTGATAGGAATGGACTACTGACAGCAGTTGATTAAGGCTCACAACATTAAAAGACGAATTAGCCCTTGTCTTTGACCACACCACTGGTGCCAGATGGTCAACTAAGGACATCTCTGACTTAGAAAATTTTGGTCATCATTTTGGAGCCAAAGATATAAGCTAATGTCCATGTAAGGAGTTGCATTCTCTCCCCGTGCAATGCACGGGTTACCCGTTAGTTATAAATTAAGAAGAGTTAGATTCCATATGTAAAACAAAAATGACTAAAGTAAGTTGCAAGAAATTGGAAACTGGTGCTAGTACAGAGTTAAGATGAAACAACCAAGGGAGTGATGTCATCTTTAATCAAAATATTTGGATTTGGAACAAAGTGATGGATCGCATATTTTCGCTGAGCATGGAAGAGCAAAAACACGAAATACAATTGTGGTACAATGAATTAAATAAAAGAGGGCACTGAATTTTTACTAGCATCAAATGCATCTAAATTTTTACAATCTATTGCAAAAGTATATATAAAATAGATAAATGTACCTGTACACCAGTATTACGTATAGCCTCTAGATTCTCAAAGCTTCCCTTTGAAATAAACAAATAATTAGAATATAAATATCAAAACACAATGAATACATGTTAAATCAGATATTGATCTACCTGAATATATTTTTCATCAGTTAAAACACTGATACATGTTGCTCCGCCTTCCTCATAAGCTCTTGCAACTTCAACGTGTCATGAAAACAATCTTAAATAACTAAAAGAAAGAAAAATGTGAAGAACCATCAACAATGAATGCTTAATTATTTAAAATTTAAAGTTTGTTAAAGAACCCCATTTTCAATAATAAAGGTTCTTGCTCTACAATTGAATGAATGATAGTAAATGATAAGTTTACCATCCTATCTGGAATCAGTGGTGAATGTAGTTGGCCGTTTGTATTTTTGAAGGTAAATTCTAGATGATAAAGATATATATAAAACAGGGCCGGTGGGGAGATTTTAAATGTAATGTTTATTTAATATGGTAAATATACTTATCGGACAAACTTTAATTCAAAATGTAAAATAAAAAATCCACTTGTTCTACTTGAATAACGCTATTCTTCTAGTATTTTTTGAGATAAACTTTTCAATTACATCTTCATAATGAATGTTATCCAATAGGTTGTTCTCAATAGCCATCAGCGCCAATCCATTAAGTCTTTCTTGTGTCATGGTAGATCGTAAGTAAGACTTCAATAACTTCAACTTGGAAAAACGTCTTTCTGCAGATGCAACAGTAATAGGAATGGTTAATAAAATTCTATATGCTATAGTTGTATTAGGAAAACAACCAACTCTTTTTAAAAATTTTAAAATATCAAAAGCTGTCATCTTTTCCTTTGGCAAAATATTTAAGAGTAATTTTAACTCAATATATAAGTCATTTCCATCAATATCCGATTGTTCATCTTTCTTAAGTGAAGTTTCAAGAGACATACAACAAGCCTTTAAGCTCATATCATCTAGTGAACGCAATTTTTCAGAATTAAACAAGAAACCAAACATATCATCGTATTCTTTATATTGTTCAAATCTTGTAGTGAGATAAGTAATTGCTTGATCAACAATATATAAAAAATATTTAACTCTAAAAGATTATTGTCCAGATTGTGAAACACTAGAAGATGTATCATTTGAAATCTCATCAAAATGTCTTTTTCTTATAATTTGACGTCTTTGTGGAAATATTGGATCAATGTTCATTTCAATTGCTATTTCTTTTGCACTTTGTAATGCATTTAGAAAACCATTTTCTCTATATTCCTTAAAAAAAGAAATTAAGCCATTTATTTTTTCCATAGCAACATCGATAAGCATATCTTTTGATTGTAATTGTTTGCTAACTAAATTAACCGTATATAAAATTTCGTACCAAATAACTAGTGCCATTATAAATTCAAAGTCACCAAGTTCATTTTGTGCTAAAGATTTAGCTTCACTTCTTATTTTTGGATCATTATCATTTTCAGCTACTTGAAGTAAAGCTTCTTGTACATCTAAAATTTGAAATCTTATAGCTTTAACACTATCGACACGACTCTCCCAACGAGTGGATGACAAAGATTTAAGAGTTAATCCTTTCACATTATTTTTTAAAATATCTCATCTCTTAGTGGAATTTGCAAATATTGTATAAATACGTTGTATAGTTCCAAAAAAATCTTTTGCTTTACCACACGTATTAGCTATATCACACAATGTTAAATTCAAACTATGACAACCACAAGGAGTATAAAAAGCTCTAGAATTTATATCTTTGAGTTTTTTTTTGCACTCCTTGATGTTTCCCTTTCATATTTGATCCATTATCATAACCTTGTCCACGCACATTATTAATATCAAGATCAAGCAAATTCAATTCATTTTGTAAAACATCAAAAAGTCCTTGACCCGTTGTATCATTCACATCTAAAAACCCTAAAAAGGATTCTTCAATGCAAACGTTACTTGAAGAGACATCAACATATCTTAAAATCATAGTCATTTGCTCTTGGTGACTTATATCCGGAGTACAATCAAGTATTATGGAAAAATATTTTGCTTTTTTTATTTTTTGTAGAATAACAGATTTTATTTCAGAAGAAAGAAAAAGTATTATTTCATTTTGTATCCCATGTCCAAGATAATGATTTTGCAAACTATTTTCATTTGTAATGCGTTGGACATGTTCTTGAATAACCTCATCAAAATCTGCCAACATTTCTATTATGCCTAAGAAATTTCCATTGCTATTTTCATATAATTTCTCATTAGTACCACGAAAAGCTAGGTTATATTTAGCAAGAAATTTCACAATAGATATAATTCTCAACAAAACTTTTCTCCAATAATATTTTTCTTTCTCTAATTGTTTTTGAGCTGCATTATCAATTGTTTTATTGTTTTGTAACCTCATACGCAATTCATACCAAGTATTTATATTTTTAATATGTTCAAAACTAGTTTCATGCTCTTTAATTCTAGTGTTAAGATGTATCCAATCCCCAAAACCTTCATTTGCTAGTTGACCCTTTCCACATCCTTGTCTAAATATTTTACAACAAAAACAAAATATTTTATCGATTTCTTTGGAATAAACAAGCCAATCTCTATCACATTTTTCCCCATTAGGTAAATTTTTAGTATAATATGTTGCAGAAAATCTTCTTAAATATTTATCTTTAGGACCTTTTATAATGGATAGATCTCTTTTAGGACCTTTTAGTGCTAAAGTATTTATCATATTACAGTCAAGATCATTCCAATTTCTTGGATCAAATATATCAAACGTATTGAAATCATTGTCATTAACATTAACATTAACATTATCAACATTAACATCATCACAATTATCATCATCAACATTAACATCATCACAATTATCATCATCAAGGTTATCATCATCAACATTATCATCATTAAAAGTTTCGTTTTCATTTTCTTGAAAAGTTGGTGTTTCTTTTATTATAAACTTATCTAAAGCTCCTTTTTGAGATTTATTTAATTCCTCAATTCTTTGTTTTTTCTTACGTTTTTCATATCCAGATTCATATTTTTTAAATCTAGGAGGCATTATAAACTATAAAAAGGAAAGAAAACACCTTGTTTTGAAGCTGATTAACTGAAGTAGGAAACTTGAACGATTTTTTCCTCTAGATAATCTGAACAAATCAAAAACAAAGCACATAAAAGATTATTAGAGTCAATCAGAAAGACATAAAGAAATAAGAAACGAAATTGAAATTAGAAAGACACAAAACACATAAACAATTTTATACCTCTGTTGTGTTGTCCACTCCTCTAATCAGCTTAAATCAGAAAGACATAAACTAAATTGAAATCTGCCAATCTGAAATCAGAATAAACAAAATCAGAAAGACATAAAATATGCCCCAAAAATTGATGACTAAAAACGAGAATAAACAAAATCAGAATAAATCAGAAACACAACATCCATTATCGTACAATGTATATCAAATATGCCCGAAAAATTGATGACTAAAGTCTAAAAACGAGAAATATCAAGTATAAACAAAATCAGAAATTGAAATTTGAAATCAGAAAGACATACCTCTGTTAGTCTGAAGTCGTTTTTGAGCTACTTATTCCGATTCAGCCAAGAAACAAAGACGGGATTGTGATTTTTTCAAAGGTTGATGAAGGAATTAGGACACTTTTTGTTCTGATTATCGGCTTATCGCATAGGTGGATGAAGGAAATAATGTGGGAATTTTCGATTGCAATGGAATACGGAATACATAAACGACTTCGAGAGATCGAGAGACGAGAAAGAACCGTTAGTCATAATTATTCGGTAATGAACGAAAAAGAAGGAGACGGTTCAGATTTCCTTTTTTGTTTTGACTTTGGATTCCAAATTTCCCGCTCCTGATTTCGTTTCACGTAATAGCTTGCGAGTTGCCGCTTGGCTGAAATCAGAACACGTTAAGCATAAAAAACCTAATGTATCTTATTTTTTGATTGGGCCTAATCCTATACAAAGACCTTAAAATTTTTTGGGCCCCATAAACTGGTGGGCCGTGTTCCTAAGCACCTCTTGAACATGGATATATCCGGCCCTGTATATAAACTTATATAAAAAAAAAGTATATGACATATATAGTGATGTGCGTTTAAAATATCTGATAAGAGAATTGTAGATTAATGAAATAGTTCAATATAAAATTATTTGACATGGATAATGATATAACTTCTTAAATATCTGATATAACTAACAGATGAGTCTTGGCGAATTCCAATTACCGGAAAATACTGTCATGATATTACTAATCCATTAAGTCAAGCTATTCAATAGATATTATTGATTATAAAATAGAATACGACAATTTAGCAAATTCTAAACTGAAGGTCATGCACATCAATTTGCTATGAAATAAATATGGAATTGTCGTAGATTTTTATCTAATTGAATACCCGACCAGCGTCCCACACTAATAAAATTGTCAAAAATATAAACCCCCTTGATCATGTCGGATCTATAAATTATTAGACAAATAATATTTAAATGGCTTATCTGCCACGATCGAACACATGAATTAGTAGCTCTGTTGCTCTGTGACCATCGATTGGGGCTGATACGAAACGTAAATCAATTTACGGAAATTAGTATGGTTCTGTGTGAAGCACTGAAGCTGCTGTAAAGCAATGAATAAAAATCGAACCAAACCCTAGAAGCTGCTAAACCCCTCCATGTTCCGGTCGCCGCCGACAACTGCACCATTAATTAGATTTACCCCTCACAGCCACACGTCCATTTTCTTAGACAGATGGAAGAAGAAGAGATTATGGGCAGACTACCAACTGTGTTCCGTAAAACCCTTGAAAAAAAGCTAAAAATTAAGATAGAAAATTACGGATTAGTGAGAGTGATCATTTGGCAGCGAGGTCATTTTTTATATTTGACAGAAAATCTGATTACGAGTAATATAATGGCATATTTGTGGTCATTTTAGGAAACAGCTCTTGATTTACATTACGAGTAACACTTATATTAAGTATTTGAATCCAACACAAAAGTACATATCTTTGAGCTATAACAAGTTTTAAATGGAGTAATCGAGATTTGGATTTACATGCGAACGTATAGATTGTGTTCGTTTTAAAATTCTATTTGGTTTTAATTCAAGACTTCAATACCTTTGTTTCAATCTACATATGTTATATTAGAACCGAAGAATGTCGATTAATGCCAAAAGTAATTAATGGCGTCTTTGTCATCCATTTAAATGGCTACTTATGCTTGCACTTTCGCAGCTGTAGCAGGTTGTACACATGAACCCGGTCTAATCCATCCCAGTAATTTATACTCCACGACTTGTCGTCGGTTCAGTCATTACGCAAATAATAAATCGGTTGAAGATATAGCAATATTTATTCCAAGACTAGAAAACAAATCGACATAAATGTTTGTGGAATTACATTATTATAAATAGTCACAATTAACTGTGCCAACATATGATTAGGAGTCGCCAATTCTCTAACAGAAAGATGGGAATAAAGAAGACCGGTGTAGTTGTTTTCCTGTTGTTTTCTTTCTTCTTACTCATCTCATCAAGTAAGTTGAAACCTTCATACAAACATACATACAATCTTTCATTATTTGTGAAGTGAAATACATAACATTTTCTCTTAATCAGACGCACAAATCAATCCTCCACACTTTCAACAAGCAGGAAGTCCGCGATCACCTAACCCACCACACAAACAGGGTGTACCCCCACCACAGCACCGACCTCCACCTCCATCCCCACCTAGCAATGGGGGACGAAAGATCACCAATGGAGCTTTGGTCAAGGGAGGGAGCCCCAGTTGTAACGCCGGGATAAATGGCAATTGTGGAGGTACATACCAGTACCCCGGTAGCCGTAGGAATTGTAAACAGTCCGTTAGTTATTGTAGGGGCTCATAAGTTTTCATGTTCGCAGTGAATGTTAATGTCACACCCCGATCCTTGGCGGAATCGATCAAGGCGTGATATATTGTTCAAAGTCTCATGACAACTATGTTATGATATGATTAGATTCAATTAAGTACTAAGTATGCAAACAGAATCCACAACATACAAATACAAATCCAAATACAACAACACTTATTACATCAAATTTAAATAGTCTTGTGGGTTTCTAAGGTACACCCTACTTTTCATCAACTTCATTCTTCAAATCTACATCATGGGTAAAAACAGGTCAACTACGAGAGTTGGTGAGTAATCTAGTTAATATTTAAATATGTAGCCCAAATTCACGGGCGTTACAATTGGATATATAAATTTGATGATCTTTTGGTTAATTCTACTAGATGTGATATTGATGAGTCTTTGCAAGCTTCTGGGATTGAGAAGACGAGATGGAATCAATCTGTTTCTAACAAGGTGAATATTTTGACTTAAAGGATTATATAGAATATTATCCCTACTAAAAATCAAGTCGGTTAATCAGGGGTTGACATGGAGTCAGTTATGTGCTCTTGTTGTTTTGCGCAAATCAAGAATGTTGGGCATCTGTCCTAATCTTGTGATGTGGAGATACAAACTTGGAAAAGTGTTGTGTGATGGTTAGGGGTGACAATTGGGTTAGGTTTGGGTTGATGGGTTGCTCTTGTACGGTGATACTCGTGTTATATTCTTTGTGAAGCAGTTGGGCTTGGAAGTGGTCTTTATGACATATATTTGGATAATTTGAAATTATCGAAATGCTTTGGTGTTTGATTCCATCAAATTTCGTAGGCCGAGTATTTTTAGAAGATCTTTTAATTTTGTTTGTGTTTGTTCGGTTTATAAATATCAAACTTAAAGTCAATAAATTTATTGCAACGCAGATAGTGTTTTTTTGAACAACAACAAGAAGCATTAACATTAAAACAAAAAATAGCCCAAACGAGGAGCTCATGAGAACAAACAGGAAAAGTTATGTTACAGAAAGCATAGGGGAGTTACACCAAACAAACCAATCAGGACTACAAGACTTCACCCTATGCTTAATCCAATTAAAAGTGCTAATGTTAATATTGTCAGCTAATAAAGAGCAAGCTCGCATTTCGTTTTTGAACATCACCGCATTCCTCGCCTTCCAAATCGTCCAAATGCACACGTACAATAACGAAAGCTTAACCTTTTGGCACATCTTGTTGGGATCCTTTTGCTCAATCAAAGTAACAAAGTCTGAAATGTTGGAAGGGCTGCTGAAAATCCTTAAACCAGTCCCTCACCCAAGTCTACGGATCCGACAAAAAATTGCACGAGAAAAAGACGTGGTCAAGAGTTTCCTCCTCCATTCTACAGAAAGGACAAAATAACGTCCCCATAATTATGCCATGACTAGCAAGATTCACTAGGATAGGAATTCTGTTTTCGATCATTCTCCAAACTAAACAATTTATTTTGATTGGGATCCATTTTACCCATGAGAAAAAACTGGTATAGATGTTATAGCCGCCATCGATCATACTCCGCAAATTTTTGACCGAGAAATCATCACCATCTCCATTCCAAGTCCAACGATCCAAACCTGCCTCGAAATTCAAGCCCAACAACAGATCTGTAATTTCAGCCAATTGACGAACTTCTATTCCCATTCTAAGTTGACGGCTCTAATTCCACTTCCAACCCGACACTCGACCCTCAATCACATTCAGCCTATCAACAACCCAACAATTTTTATTGGATTCTACCTCATAAATATTGTGAAAGGCTTCTTTTAAAGTGAAATCTCCACACCATAAGTCCTTGTAGAAAAGAGTTTTGTCCCCTTTTCCCACCACTCTTTTGTGAATCACAACCAACTAAATTCCTTTTCCTTCTAACTCCTTTCTAATATTTTCAATAGCAAATCAAACCCCTTTTAACGATCTCCTAGAAATGTGATGAGATTATGCATCAATTTTATACAACAAAACCAAAGTGAGTTGGACTCATTTTGAGCCACCGCCACCACTTGGCAAGCAAAGCCAAGTTGAACGAATCCAAACACCCAACTCCTAGGTCGCCATCCTTCTTAGCTTTGATGACAACGTCCCAAGCCACCCAATTAACCTTTCTTTTTCTTTCATCACCACCCCAAAGGAACCTTCTTCTAATGCTATCAAGAGTATTCAACACCTTCTTCGGGACCCTAAAAAGAGAGAAGTAATATAAAGGCAAGCTATTGAGCACCGAGTTGACCCGTAGAGACTTATTAGTATGTTGAGATGCTTATTCGTGCTTATAGATGCGGATGCATGATGAGATTAGAAGTTATCGATTTAGGCCATTCTTCAACTTGAGGTATGCGGATTAGTAGACCTACCCTAATAAGACCATAAGAATGATGTAAGGCAAATCTTTTCAAGAGTATTGTAAAAAATGAGAAAATTTTCGTAAACAATTTTGGACGAGTACATCTTACAAAATGCAATACTTTTATAGAAATAAATGACAAGGGGTTCATCATGAATCGGTAGTAAATACCCGGGATTGATGATCTCTTTGGGATTTTGTTAATAGATTCGATGAAAATATGTCCCAAAATAAATTGAAACTTTATTGTTTTATATAAAGGGTGCGAAGTCGAACGGGTACTTCTTTTCACAAAAGTTGATTAAAATTTTCTCATAAGGAACGGTTTCCTCAAAATATTAACCGCAAAGTCGAGTATTTAAATTTTGTGAAAACAAGGGTCGAATTGAGGAGAATTTAAAATTTAACAAGAGCGTTATATGAAAAGAAAAACCTAGACAATTAATACATTAAAGTGAAGTGATTTTTACAAAAATTGAATTAAGGTACTCCAATTTTTATAATATATTCAAACTTAAGATATGGGTAACTTTTGAGATTTTGGAATAATTAGCACTTTATTCATTATCGGTGATTACGGGGACGGAATTCTTTTTAAGGGGTAGATAATTGTAACATCCGTGTTTGGGGCTTAGGAGTTTTGGGCTTAAACCGACAAAATAAAACATATTCTGTAAATAAAGAAAACAAATAAATGAATAAATTTAATATTTTATTATATTTTTATATTGCGAATAAATGAGTCAAATATGGTTTTAAAATCTATTCGTAAACCAAATTGGAGATATTTTGTCATAAGGACTAAAAGTGTCAATTTGGCCAAAATTAACCATTGAGCTTTGACTAGTCAAGAATTTAGAAGGATTAGAAAATATTATGAGGGAATTGATCTAGAAACTTAGAGTAAGTTGAATAATTCATTAAGTGTATATTAGTGATTAAATTATGAAGAATTTTAGCATAAGGGACCATTTGTGTCGGGGTATAAGTGTGAATCTAGAGACTTCTAGTTAGAAGAATTGGCTAGTTGGGTGTTGGGTGAAGAAAGGTCAAACTATAGGGACTATTATTGCCAATTGTGAATGATATCAAGTTTTGTTAAGGGGTTTCCCCCATTTCAGCCAAATCGCGAATTTAGAGAGATGAGGAGAGGAGAATGGCGATTTTCATGGTTCCAAGAAGAATTGTTGCTTGTTCTTGAAGATTGATCATATACTTGAAGTTCCTAGTCAATCTAAGGTATAAAACCTTCCTTTTCTAGCTTGTAAACCCATTTTTGGGTGGGGTTTTATGTCAAGTTCGAAAATAGTAAATTGGGGAAGGAAATCCTAGAATCCCAAGTGTTAGCCTATGATTCTAGTTCATGTTTTGATCAACATCCAATCCATGGATGCTCTAGATCCAATTACTTGTTTGATTTGGGTGTTATGAACCCTAGAAATTGGGGATTTGATGATTAGTTGAGGAATCTAGAAATTGATGGATGAATATGGTGGTTTTGGATGAGGGGTTTCATTTCTAATGATTCCCTAAGGATTCCGACCCCTGATGTGTAATCTTAAACCTTAAATCACTAGCATATGGGAATTGGGTGTTGAAATGGGTTTTATTCATGTATATGATGAATGGATCTATTGTCTAATGGATGAATGTGTTTATTGCATCAATTTGGAAGTAAAAGTGGAGTAAGGATCATTTCCTAATGACTCCATGGAATGGAAGAAGGAATATCCACTTGTATTCATCAACTGATGGATTGGGATTTGGGTATTCCATGGGTTTAACCATTTGGACCAATGATTGGAATTGGAGATTCCATGAGGCTATCTTCTTTAGAGTTTTGTGGGAATGACTCCCTTAAGGAATGACCTTGGTTAAGAACTTATTGGGGACTTAATGGTCTTAAGTGTAATGATTGACTTGGAACATAGTTAATTAACCACCTGTTAAAAGATAAGAACTTGAATTGTGGTTTCCTTTGGTTTAAGTCATGAACACTTGGATTGGGAGTTGAATACTTGGAAATGAGTTCTTAGATGTGTATTTTCCTGTATAATTAGTATTGGGTTGAATTGGAACTTGAATTGGGACAAAAGGGAGTGAAAATGACCAAAAATGAAGCTACAGCAGGTCGTACACGACCCGTGTACCGGCACACAACCCGTGTCAGTGGGTCTGTGCAATCTGCTGGGTCTGACACGACCCGTTTCAGGAGACACGACCTGTGTCAGAAGGTTTGTCCAGATTTTCATCATTTTGGGGGGTTTGAGCTTTATAGTTTGGGCTTTGGGTCCTTGTTTTAATGCCAAGCTTTGGGGATGTTTAAACTAATATTTTCCTTATATTAGGAAGCTAAGGAATTCATTTTGGGATGGTAGATGATAGTCCCTTCTTAGTTCAAAGAAGTAATCATAGTGCGACTTTTAGATGAAACGAGTATAACACCTTCCATTCTTGTCTTGTAGGAAAGGGATATATTGTAATGACTTGGAAGTGAGACTAAGGGCTTGAGTTATCACTCAACTAAGAGGATTTTAATAGAAGAGTTGATGTCTAGGAGCGCCCTCAAATGCATTAAACCTTGTGTGAAGTTAGTGTTGACTCGTCAGTTGACCTCAGGTGAGTTTACCAGGAGTACACATCCCTACTCTTATCTTTTGTGTGTGTTATCAACTATTTTCATGCATGCTTATATGAGCTAATTGTTATCAACTATTTTCAACGTCGAAAGTCAGAACAGAGGCAGAGTAGGAGCACGGTTCAGATCGGATAAAGTTCTGACCAACCTGAAACTTCCCAGATCCAGGAAGTTCCAAGGCCAAAGACTTCAAGACAGAAGTCGGTTCTTGACCGAAGAACCCACCGAAGGGGAAGTATGTTCAAACCGACGAATAGAGCAATACTTAGACGCCTCAGCCTTCAGTTGGCTTGTAGGCTGCGTTGACGAAAGACGAAAATGTGGAGGATTATCCCTTGCATATCTAACAGTCTTTGTATGTGTCGCAGTTGTTAGAATTAGACAGCGACAGTGACTGGAGCGAAGTCCATCCAGACGAAAGACCAGTCTACCTTAGATGAATTCACTACGCTTCACTAGCCCAAGCGGTAAGAGAGTTGGCAGGAGCGTTAAAAGTTCTGGTGACATCAGGGTGCCGACATTCACTGCCATGGAAGGTGAATTGTCAGTTCAAAGCCCTTTGGTTTGGTATCCTTGTTAACAAAGTACAACTGTTGACTGAAGGGGAGTACCAAACACCTTGTCCAGAAGCCATGTAGATGAAGATTCCATGCAGTGGAATATGGCTAGAAGGATGAGTGATGCTCAGCTTGATAGGAACGAGACTTGGTTCTCTGTCAAGTAAAATCAGCAGAAGGTGGCACTTCAGAGTCAGAGATCGTTCAGGCGTCAGAAATTGTCTAAGACAAGAGATACAAGAAAGGGTGTGAAGTCTTCAAATAGTGGGAGTGGAGTTGATTAAGATCCTTTCTTCTCACTGTGGAAAAGATGAGCATCCAAGGTTCTTGGTATGTTGGCCACGGTGAAGTTCACCCAGAAGGTCAGATGTGAAGCCTCACATCCTTGTTCACAATTTAGACCGAACATCTGCTCCTTACAACACCAATCGGGTTTTCTCAGTTGCTGATGGAAAACCAGGTTTGCACAGAAGCGAAGCCTGTATGGATAATGAGGAAGAACAGGAGCCCAGAAATAAGTGTTATCATTGCTGCTCCAGGAAGTTTAGGACCCCTCATTCATCATCCTTATGCTGTACAGTTCATGCTATGTTGGAGGAGGGATCCAACATACAAATTATCAACAAGCTTAGATGTTGTGTGTAACGCCTCATTTTTATTTTAAATGTTCACTTAATTATTTATCTATTAAATTTGATTTTAGGAAAAACGATTGAACAAAAATATTAAAAATGACAATAATAAAAGAATGTTAAATATGTGATTTTAATATTGAATAAATGTTTAAAAAATGCACTACACTTAAGGACTAAATTGTCATTAATATACACTTAATTTGTAACACAACTTTTGCATGGGGTTAGTATAAATTAGTCTGGCAAAGTGGGAGGGCCAAATTGCCTTTTAGCCAAAGTTTTGCATGTCTCTTTTGGGCCGAGAGTGTAGGATCGGGATATCACTCCAACTTTATGCCTCCTGACTTCGACTTAGGAGCCCAAGCTCCTTCACGTCTCTCTTGGCCCGTGTTCTTAATCTCGCAACCCTACGTCGGTTGGAATGGAAGCCGTGATCAGGAAGATCGGGGGTCTTGCTGCGAGATTTCCGATTACTACTATAGCCTTGATTTTTCTAACGACATACCTGCAGCCCCACAACCCGCAGTGTAGATGCAATCCCGACTTTGATGTTATCGATCCCTAAACCCCCTTTAAATATACGTATACGACTGAGAGAAAGAGGTAAACATGAGAGAGAGACACACAGGGTGCAAACGAGAGAGAAAGAAATTAGCAAAGAGGAGAGACCTGCCTGTGGAGTTCGATGGAAAGAACCCGACATGGGGCAGCCGGTTCAAATTATCTCGGTGGTTCCTTTGAAGCGCAAATGAATAAGAGTAGTGACATATGGCTCGATATCACCTGGGTGACGTGATGTTGCTATGTCTAATATCTCGTGGGTATACCAGGCTAATTGTCTCAGTATACGGTCATGAATCGAGCAGAACATGGAGTCACTTAATAAAGTGTCATGATTCACACAAGACATATGCAAGTATCTAATTTTTGTGACCACGAGGTATGGATATTTGATTTACATATAATACTATTTAAATAAGTTCTTGCTAAAAGAAAGTGGACAGGAGACGTGTGTTCTAGGATGTTGAGCACTAGATCCTTCAAACATGCAAAGATTAGTGAATTAGAATTCAATTGCTAAGTTTATTTTTTATGGATGTATATGTATCACAATTAATAAAAATATTGAAACTCTAAATCACAACTTATGATGGAAGAACTTAATGATAAAACGTAACAATGGAATGAACAATAGAACATGTTAAAGGTTGAGAAAAGCACACTAAAGTTCGTAACAGAAATCGTCCCTTAACTCCCAGATCGTTTTACGGAAAATCAAGAAAGAATCTGAGAAAAACCCGTGACACAAGAGTCGTGTAATCGAGTCTAGTTTCTAGAAAGGTATAGAACATGTCAATTGGACTTATGGATTAGGATTTATGGTCTTAACAATGGATAGGATTTATGGTCTTAACAATGGACAGGGGTCTAAAAAGGACTTAATGTGGAAATTTTGTGAAAATAATAAATTAAGAGCCTTTATGTACCGAACCATTAAAGTACATCGTGGGAGGGTCTTGATTGGACCTTATGACATCTAAAACCCATGGATAATAATTTTGGTTAATGACTTAACAAACGACTTAAAATGGGAACTAGAAAATATTGTAATTAAAAATAACAAGTAACGAATTAAGACGAATTGTACTGTAATCTAAGTATTGGTTATTGATAATAATTGTAGGAAGTTACGTGTATATGTTTGATGGTTTGCACTTGGATCGCTGCTAGCAACACAGTGGTATCAGGTGAGTTACACTAACTTGCTTATTATGTTAACCGTCCATGTAATGTGTTTGTATGTTTATACGAATTATTTGAATATATGATGCATGTAATTTGACTGATCATTAAGGACCCACAGGGTGAAGTGATTTAGTCGGCTGGTCATGAAGGACCCACAGGGTGAAGTGGCCAGTGGCAGTGTCCGAGACAAGCGCTTCGGGGGAATCGGCCTGTGTATAGTAGTTGGTACCAACTGTATGTGTTGTAGGAGTTATGTTATTATGTGTTAAGTTATGTTATGTTATGTTATGTTATGTTACGTCGTATGGCTTGTATGTGAATGAATAGGTGTGTTACGTGAATGCATGTGATTGATATAATGCGCGAGTACTGTGTTTCTCACTAAGCGTTTCCGCTTACCCGTTGAATTCTAACATTTCAGGTTAAGGGGTATTTTTGGAAAGGACACGGTGTGATCGCTCCGAGCTCGTATCAGAATAAGTGAAGGGACCTTTTAAGTAATTTATTATTCTAAGTATTCCGCTTATAATTAAGTTTTCATTTAAAGTTTGATATTTCCAAGGAAACTATTTGTGAAAGTATAAGGTGAATTTAAGATTTTATTTTGCAAACTATTTCTTGGTTTTAATATTGATTAAGTCTAAAAGGTATTGTGAAAGGTTTTAACACCCATACTCTAATAAACTATTATTTAACTATTAATGAAAGATTCTTATAGATTTAAATAAAGGCTTTATTATTAATATTTAAAAAAAAGTTTGGGTGTTACATTGTGGTCCAGAACGTTCGAGATGAGAACTAGACACAGCTTAGCTGATATTGGAAGTAAGTAGTTAGAGCAATGAACTTCAAGCGTCCGAAGGTGTATTCAGTTCAAGCGTATCCTGAAAGTCCTTGGAGAAGTTCATTAAGATAGTTGCTGAAGACCAATGTTTCCCCTTTGAAAGTCATCTGCTTTCAAAGTAAAGTGTTGAGGCTGGAGAGTCCTTAACGACCCTTTCATAAGGCGGAGAATGAGAAAACAAAACAAGAGAACTTGGTGACAGAAATATCAGTTCAGATCAGTCTCCAAGTAGGAGATTTTGAGCAAGTGTGGCCTAATCTGAACCGGAGTAAGACAACTGAAGAGGATCTGATGTCCGAAGCAACCAGAAACAGAGGCAAGGCTAGCCAGTACTGTTGAGGTGTGCATCTCAGACAAGTCCTCAGTACTTCGGTCCAGTGGGAGTCCTTCACTCGGGTCAGAGACTATGTAGTCAGGGTTTATCTATTCCTTCTTCCCTAACAAGGAGAAGCAATATTTGTGAACCCCTCGATGATTTGATGGTGACATTAAGTGTTTGGCCAAACCCAGACTGGATTGATGTCTTCGATTAGTAGTCTGACAGAGTCATCATAAATCTCTATCGGGAAACAAACTTTGAACTATCAGGATCTGACTTTTTCCATGACCCAGGTTCATTACGATATCTTGTAGAAAAAAGGAATAATTGATCACTTATCTAGATGTTGTCTCTTTTCTTGGACCAGAGTTCGGTAGTTGCATAGGATGACACGCTCTGCTAATTATTAGATAATATTGGGACCGTACAAGTTGACAACTTGTCCAAGTAGGAGACTGTTAATAATGTCCAAGGTCATCAACTTGTGGTAATAATTCTGATAATGGTAGAGTCTTTCTGGGTTACCTTCATGATCCAGAAAATAATACAGAGTCAAAATAAAGGAAAGGAGAAATTAGTTTATTAATTTATTGAGAAATAAATTAATTAGAAACTAGATCAATAAATTAATTAATTGATAAATTAATCTAGAATTGATTTAGAATCAATTAAAGATATTGGATTGTAATTAATTAAAGAGTTAATTAATAGTTACAAGTCCAGGGGGTGTGGCCGCCAAAAGGCTCCTCAAGTTTGGAACCCTAGGATCCCTCTAGTATAAATAGAGGCCTTGGGGGTTCAACCCTAAATCATCCCTCATCTCAAAAGGAGCCGCCAACTCCCCTCCTCCCTCCCTTTTGGCAAAATCTTCATCCATCTCTAGGGTTTGAGGGTTTTTGCCTCCTTCCCAAGTGGAAGTTCTGATCTGTCTGGTTTTCTGATGTTCGTGGGTATGAGTCATTAGAGGGATTCACACTTTGGATCATGTTCATATTTTGCAAGATGCTGTTCATCAGATTCAAGACAAGAGATAATCCTGAGGTATATTCTGTTTATGTTTTGTTGCAATAATTGTTATGAACTGCATGATCCTGAACTCTATTCATGGAACTCATGTGATTTGATATGTTAAAGTCTTCCGCTGCATGTTGTTATGTGTTTAAGTGATCGAATCCCAACAGTGGTATCAAAGCCTCTATTCATATGTTATTTACACTTTAATATTAGATTGATGAATATGATTTCATGCTACATGTTCATCAAAATCCTTGGAATCACATTCTTGTTCATCAAAATCACTCAAACCAAGGCTCTGATACCAACCTGTAACGTCCCAAATTTTTTAATAAAATTTTCGTTTTTAAAAGCGGTTCAAATACATAAAACAAGTTGGAAAAATAATCCATTTAGTCCGAAATTGATATTTAAAACGTTTAAAACCATAATATTAACTTTATCACAAAACATTAACCAGCATAAGACTTAAACATCAAATTGTCGGATGCGGTACAATCGCTCTGTGCTCCAAAGCTCTAACTAACAAGTACCTGAAAAACATTTAGGGTAACAGAGTAAACACGAAGCTTAGAGAGATCCCTAAAATACTACACGATCCATCACATAAGGCACATTCAATTTTGTCTTGGTCTTCTGGCTTGCCCCGAATGACCTGGCTTTCGGGCTTTCCCCGATCCGCCCCGACTAAGACTCACCGGATTGCCCTGTTTCGTCTGTTGTCGGCACAATGCATGGACTCTCGAACTTGCCCCGATCCATCCGGCTCTCGGGCTCACCCCGATCCGTCATCTCATGTCAACCACCTTTTATTTAGTATCGATACTAAGTACACATAACAATCATAGAAGCCTAAGCATTCAGATTGACCCATTTGTCCCTAAATTCGATCATACTATTACATAGGTAGGGCACAATCACCCTAAGCATACAACACTATCGTGAAGTAAATCTACTTACACATGTAACATCACCCATAGTATAGTGGGAAAACTCACCTGATACGGCCCAAAACTCAAGATCTAGGGTTTTGGTGCAAACAGCAGCGGATAGCGTTGCTAACCAAGGCTCGATAGCGTCGCTATGCACGATGGCACGCTATCTCCATTTTTTTTCTCAAACTTATTTTCTTTAAACCCAAATTTAGTCATTCTGAGAACAGGGTCTTACAAAAACCTTGCATATTCAAGCTATTAATTCAAGGAAGTGTTCCTGATTTGATAAATTTATTCATCATCTATCAAAAATTTGAAATCAGATTCATATATTCAGTTTTTGTAAGTTTTATGGAATGGAATGCATATTTATTCAGTTGTTCAATTCAGATTCGTTTACTCTCTCTAAAAATATTTAGTTTTGTTTTTCTCATAAGAAATTGTTCCAAATATAGTTCCACTCACTAGAATTTGTATCAGATCTACTTTCTCTCACTAAAACTCATATCAGATCTACTTTCTCTCTCTAGAATTCCTCCATATCTGTTGATTATTTATTGTTAGTTTCTGCAAAATGGATATTTTTTGTTGATAATATCAAGTATAAAGTGAATTTTGACTAATTTATTGGACTTGTGTTGAAATATCTAAAAATTACAAGTGAAACTCTTATTTCTGTTTGTGATAAAAATTCTTACGGAAAATTGTTATCTCATCATTTCAAATATGAATTGAACAATCATTTGTCGACTAAAATGCTTAAAGTTGTTAATGAGAACGAAATGAAACAAGGAAAAGAAAAATGAAAATATATTAGAAAATATGTCTCTCTTATTGAAAATCCAAACATGCTTTGTGTTGTTGAAGTTGTTTAAGATGATGTTCTTGATGGTCACATTTCTAGAAATGTTAAAGGAATATTTGAATCCATTTTTATCCCCAATCTGAAATGAAAGCTGTTGTAGATGTTAAGGGGAGTCAAAAGTGAATATTTCAGCATATCAAAAAGATAAAGGAAAGTGAATTATTTCAGATGTTCAATCCGAATCAAGATCTTCAAAACGACCAAAATCCGATTCTGATTGTTCTTTAAGATAATTTTTATGGGATAAATGTTGGAAATAGTGTCCAAGGTTATTACCGTTAGAGATATTTCTAATAATAGCAGGGTCCTTTTGGGTTGTCCTCACGCCCAGTAAAAACAAACAGTGATAGAAAATAAGAAGAAACAATTAGTTTATTAATTTATGGTGAAATAAATTAATTGGAAACTAAATTTGTAATTAGTTGATAAATTAAATTAGAATTAATTTATAGAAATTAATTACAGGGATTGGATTGTTATTAATTAAAGTGTTAATTAATGGAAACAAGTCCAAGGCAGTTTGTAAGGAGACTCCTTAAGTTTGAAACCCTAGGAGACCTCCAGTATAAATAGAGGCTTAGAGGTCAAACCCTAAGCATCCCTTTTGGCTTGCTTGTGCCGCCACCCTCTTCCTTCCCCCGTTTATCCCCCTTTGTCGATTTTCGATAACCCGTTCAAGGGTTTTTGGATCTTGCTTCAAGCCTAGAGGAAGTTCTGTTAGTATGGTTTTCTGGCGTTCTTGGGTGTGAATCATTAGAGGGATTCTGGTTTGGATGCTTACATCCAAACAAATATATGAATTTCATAATTCATATTGTTAGTTGATGCAATTGCTATGAACATATGATCCTAGATTATGAACATGATGGTCCTTGTTTTGATAATTTGCTTGAACATATGATTTGATCTTGTTAAGTCTTCCGCTGCATGAATGTTTATGTTATTATGATCAAATCCCGGCCAACAGTGGTATCAGAGCCTCTGTTTATAGGTTGCATGCACTTTAGATCAAAATTGGATTATGAATCTTGTATGCTTGCTGTTATTTTCGATAATCATTGGGTATATGCTAGATTGATTCCTGAAATTGCATGTTATGAATTTTGCCTGGTTAGGAACTCTAGATGCCTTTGTCAAAAATCCTAAGGGTTTAGGAGGGATCCTTGCATTTGGCGGCTAGGGCTTCCCCACCCGTGCTTGCCTTGCAAGTTTCCATAGTTGCTTAGTTTCCAAGTTTGCCTTATTGCCTAAACTGCAACATGATTAATTTAAGTTACATGTATTTGATTATTAACAAAGTGTTAATTGAATTAAAAGACAAACATCGATTTTAAATTGTTTAAAATCCATCTTTATATATTAGGATTGTATCTATATATATTTATACTTGAATTAAAATAAAAACATTCGTCTAACCATGACTAGGCTCACTCACTTTAAATGTGTTAGAAGGTTTGAAGGAGAATTCTTATAAATTCTAATGAGGTCGGTTTTTAAATGACATTTATTGCTTACCACCCTCACTTCTTGTCACATTTTACTGAGTGGAGTTACCAAAAAGGTTTGACAGGGCAATGTTTCAAGTTAAAAAGTATTAACTTAAAAGTATTAAAACGGAAACTTGATGAAGTTTATGAAGTGGATGCCAATGCAATTTCTTCAACAACAAAAAACCGAGTTCTTTCAGCACGTAGTGAAAAATTCAAACAACTTTTGATTCCCAAAGTTGAAAAGTAATCATTAATTAAACATTATAAATTTCGCTTCTTTACGTATTGTCCTTAGACATTTTCTTACATTTTTTAGGTTGATTAATGTGTACATTAAGTTTTTCATTCATATTTGCATGTTTGATTCATGTGTTTGTTTTGTATTTTCATTATTTGTATTGCATTGTTTTGTTCTTTTTATATTAATTTTATATTACTTATAATACAAAAGCATTGTACAATTTATTTTTATTTTTTTTTCAATTTATGAACTTATTTTAACTCTATAAATTACCTTATTGTTTAACATCCTACATAACATCTATATCTTAATATTATCTATTATTATTGTGTCGTCATATTTAAATATATATCAAATTATGTAATTAATAAAATATTTTTTTTATTATAGTTTCTTTAATTATTAACCGTATATCATACATATGTGTAACGTAATATATATATGGGTCGTGCTATTAATACACCCATTTCATTTTATACCTCTCTGATTTGACTATCAAATTTGTTTTATCCCTATTTTGTCTTTTGTTGTCTTTTCATTTATTATTATTATTATTATTATTATTATTATTACCATTTATAAAATTATAACCGTTCGTATTTATTGATAATCCAATGTTTTTTTTTTTCGTTTGAATTTATTCAGTCGTTTATAAACTAATTGGTTGTACCGTATAATTTATTATTTATAAAATCTTTCGGGTTTATATCGTTTGTAGGTAATTGAAATTCACGTTATTATTAGTCGGAAATCGTCATTTTTGATCCCTCGACCCAGTTGTACACCATATCCGTTTGTCCAGGATTGTGCATGCTCAGAACATTCTGCTGAATAGAAAACATTGTATAGTGATCGACTAAATATTTATGTTCGTTATCCATATAACGCACCGTGCAATTGTAATATTGGACCAAACTTTGCATTGATATTATTATTTATATTGTTATTTTTCATACATTCATTCAACCATTTTGATATAAGTTGACATAATTTTATAAAATTATAAACGTCGTTCGTTGTGTCGTAATTACTTTAAAAAAATTATTGTTTTATTGTTACTAAAACGTAAAAATTATAAATGCTAAATTCATTAATTCGACATTTGGTCAAATTTGACGTAACCGTTTTGATATAATTTGACATAATTTTTATAAATTTATAAACGTTGTTCGTTGTGTCGTAATTACTTAAAAAAACTATTGTTTTTTGTTATTAAAACGTAAAGATTATAAAAGTTAAATTCATTATGATTGTTTTTCCAATAATAATAATAATAATAATAAATCAAAATATATTAATAAAAGAAAAGAAAAAAAAAAAAAATGACAACAAATAAACAAAATAGAAAAAAAAACAATAAAAAAAACAAAAAAAAAACAAAAAAATCAAATCAGGTGTAATATATAATTTGGCGATAAGCTTTGTGATTTCGTCTTTGACTATTACGATATGGTCAAACATAAGCTTAGGATAGAAATAGGTAATATTGACCCAACCTTTTAGGATGTGACGGTTGCTTGAACCACTACTAGAGAAAGAGTATTTTCTAGTAGTGAACCGACATCATTTGTTTTTTATAACCGCATGCAAACCCTTCATCGTCCGACGCCGCATACAAACCCTTCATCGTCTTCTTGGTTCTCCATCGTCGCTGCTGTTCCATCGTATCCGATAGTGGGCTTTGAGCAGTATGGCAGATAGATCAAGGATTGTGCGTGCTTACCGTCGGCCATTGGATTTTGATGGGGACCAAAAGCTAATGAAGATAAGGGCCAATAACCCACAACGCATGCGGGTTGAAATTCGTCTTCCGATGAGCATTCGCTGCAAGAACTGTGAAGAAGAGACCTGTAGAGGCACCTTCTTTAGTGCCGGTAAAGAAGAAGTCCAGCCAGTGACAGATATTCTCCACAGTGGCGGAGCCAGAAATTTCGATACGGGGATACAAAAATATTCAAAATAATATTTTGTACAAATTTGCTTAATGTTCTAGGTGTATTACTCATTATTCTAAACAATTACTGTCATTTAAAATTATGAAAATCAATGTTTACTACGCAGTAATCAATCAACAAATTTATTACATAAATCAAACATTAACCTCGTAATTAAAATTCAATTTAAACAAAATATTAATTCTATAGTTTTTTTTATCGAACGGCTAATTCTATACTTCTAAAATACAATCAAAGCGTTTTTTAAAGGCCTAAAGAATTATTAAAAACATACTTCACTTATGACTACATATTGCATCGATGAAGATTGAAGACTAAATTTAAAAAGTATAACTCATAGGCATGTGGCCCACTTGCCTTGAGGCCTTCAACCCTTCACACATGACACAAATGGCAAGAAAAAAAAAAGAGCTATAAATTACAAGTTATTAAGCTGAAAGTGCAACATGGATAAGCTAGTTTACACGTAAAAATTCAATATATAAAAAAGTTAAAGTATGGGGATGCAGGTGTACCCCCACCGCCCCAAGTAGATACGCCACTGATTCTCCATATGAAGATATTCAGGTTTCATTTGCACTGCCCCAAGTGCTTCGGGGAGATTAAGATAAAGACAGACCCACAAAACGACGTTGATTATATTTTGGAGTCTGGAGCCGATCGCCTAATTGATTGAATTCGGTTAAGGAATATAAGGTGGTGGTTGTTGGTTGACTATATTATGTTTCAGAGATTAAGCTGTTTTTTTTTTCTTTTTTTGTGTGATGGAACATTTAAAAAGTTGCTTACCTTTTGGTTATGTGTTCATATTATATTGGTTTTTTTTTTCATGAAATACTTTTGGTTTCAAAGTTTTTAGGTGAGTTAAACTAAGATTATTCGTACCTTGCTTGTTAATTGTATCCTTCCGATATAAGAGAACAATAACTATTATCGAAAGAAGAAAGCTGTGCTTGACTCTTTGGACAATTGCATACAGCAAATAACTGTTATTTATATTTTCTATATTTGTCATGGTATATAGTTTTGGAAAGTTTTAAGTTTGGGAAAGGGCTTTGTTTTACATTTTTTCCACCCATTGGTTTTCAATCTTATAAATTTGCTACTGTTAGTTCAGGAATTCTATATGGTGGAACTCTGTTTTTGGGTTAATGTAGTTATTAGTTGCAACTCTAGTTTTAGATTAATGTAGCTATCACTAAACGTAGTTGTCATTTATTCTGGAGTTTAAAACTAGGATAATGACTTGGTACGGTAGTAAACTTTTAAAATTGTTCATATTTGGTCAGCGGACTTATTTATGTGTCTGATTACCCATAAATTTTATTAAATTGTTCACATTTAGGCACTTATGTTTTTTTTTTGTACACATGATCATTAAACTTATTTTTTATACATATATGACCAATAACTTAATGGTCATTTGTGGACAAAATAAAAACATAAGTGAAATGTGAACAATTTTAAAAATTTCAGTGGTAAATCAAACATAAAAATAAGTTTATTGACCAAATGTGGACAAAAAGAAACATAAGTAACTAAATGTGTACTCAGGACAAAGTTCATTATCCTTACAAATCATTATCCCTTAAAACTAATCCATATTGACTCTTGGAAGTCACTACTCAATGTAATTCAATAAAACTGGTGATGGAATGAGTCAATCGATTTTATGGTCATTTTTGGTTAGCCTGGTTTTCATAAGGGGATGAATTTATTGTTATATTTTATGTAAATACATGGTATCGTTAAAACAACATACTATATATAGTTATCATTGTAGGATTTATTATTTACAAAGTTGGTCCAAAACGTCCTTTTCTGTGAGAAGCATAATCACTTTTTATCATTGCAAGTTGTTTCTTTCTGATGATTGTGTTCATACCATGATAGTTTCAGATATTATCTCGCCAATGCCTTTCTTTTGTTTTCAGGAGCATCATCACTTATTATAATACAATTATAATAAAAGTAGGATTAATTCATATGCATTTTTTAAAAATCTATCCAACTATAACAACGTTACAAAAAATACAAAGAAATTTCCAGTGTCATATCTAGGTAAACTTCTATAAATATGATGTCCTAAAAAGAAAAAAGTTCCGGTGCACAATTTTCATGCTTATGATCATATATTTTTGCAAACTCTGCTTTTTAGGTCCCAAGTGCTAAACTTGATTGGAGATGACAAAACATGTCGTAGTGTGTTTGGGTATCTTACCCTATCCACTCTACTCACCCTACCACCCAATCCACCCCCACCCCTTAGCCACCCATCCCCAACCCCACATACCCCACCCAACCCACCCCTCAACGCGTCCTACCCCTACCCACCGCACCTACCCTACCTTACCCCACCCATACACAGCTACTTAGCCTACCCCAATCCACCTACCGCACCCCTATCCTAGCCCCATGCACCCCACCTACCCGACACACCCACACCCCACCATACCCCAACCTACCCTACCCTACCTTACTCTACCCACCCCTCCACCGTGGATGGGGTGTGGGTGTCGGTTGGGGGTAGGTGGAGGTTAGGTGGGGTGTAGGGTTGGGTTGGGTAGGTGAATAGGTGGGGGTAGATTGGTGAGGATATGTTGGTGGGGTAGAGTGGGGGTGGTGTGGTATATGGTGGGATAGGGTGGTGGTGAGTGGGGTTAAGGTAGGTAGGTAGGGGTGGGCGGGCGGGTTGGTAGGTGGGGTAGGTGGATAGGGGTGGAGTTGGTCGATGGTTGAGATGGGTGGGTAGGATAAGTGAGTAAGTAGGTAAGGACGTAAGGTGGGGTGGATAAGGGTAGGGTACGTCATAGGGTTGGTTGGCAGGAGGTAGTGGGCAGGTTAAGTGAACCATGTGATCGTTTTAACATGAAGATCTCTGGTAGAATAGAAAGGAAATTTGTGGACGTTGCAATTAAGAACAAAAGGAATACGCATAGTATAAAATGGTAGTCTAATGGGTTGCACACAAGACCTCTAAAGTGGCCGTGATTCAGTTTGGATTAAAATGATGTAGTTATGAAAGTTCCACGCCTAAGGTTAGGTGTATAACAGCCTCATATTCACTTTACCCCATATATATATATATATATATATATATATATATATATATATATATATATATATATATATATATATATATATATATATATAGGGTTAGGATACGGTAGGAACCGCGATGACTCTTCTTGTCCAATAACACCACCAGAAGAATCCAATCAAAATCAAACAAAACACGTTCAAACCGACAAATTGGTAATGCAATCACATCTGATTATAATTCATATTTTAATCACATCTGATTATATATGTATGCAATCACATGTGATTGTCATCTTTTTTAAATTTATTATATACTCAAAAGTTCTTTTTTCTGAACATATTATTCAGGAAACAAATCTGAAAGAAAAACAAGTTGGGCCTGCAATTCTAAATCCTCAACCAATATTAACTGTGTTACCTGAAGAAAAAAGACAAAAAAACCTGGGCCAAGCATGAAATCACCCTTTAAGGATAGGGTGATAAACATGAAAAGCAACAACACTGCTGAGGAAGACATGATAAGTGAATGGCTTTTCAACTTAAAAGGGGACGTCTTGTAAGTTATTCATATGTGATTCTTATTCTAAAATTATTAAATTTAAACATGTAAATGACAGTAAGTTATTAATAACATACATTGTTAATCATATGTGATTTTTCTTTTGAGAGTGATGAAGTGATAACGACAGTAGGTGGAAGAACTGTACACAGGTACATGTTGGAAAGTTTGTTCCCAGGAGAATATATAATATATGGAATCATTGATTCCTGGGATGAAATTTTAAACCATCATGAGCTTGAAAGGGATCAGAACAGTTCCCCGTACATACTTTTTCTTGATATGCAAATGACAGTAAGTTAATCATAATACATTGTTAATTATATGTGATTTTTTATATTCTATACTAACACACAAATTATAAACCCTTAGACAAACTACATTGAGGAAAAGAACTTTGAGAAAGAGAAAAAAAAGAAAAAAAGCAAAAAAGCAATTGAAAAGATGGCTTTGCAAGCAAAAGAAGAACAGTATCAACAGTTCAAAAAATATTTTCATGACTGCTTGCGCAATGACAAACTATATATTCTTCTAAAAGACATTGATCTTGTAAGTGTCAATTGATGAAAAATATATTCATATTTGATGATCAATCATATGTGATTGTAGCTTTATATCACATATGATTGGTTACAATCGTTTTATATATATATATATATATATATATATATATATATATATATATATATATATATATATATATATTAATAAATGATGATCAATCATATGTGATTGAAATGTTAAATCATATATGATTGGTTACAATCATTTTATATACTCTTCGTATATATAATCACATATCAAACCTAAATCTTATACATTATTGTTACTTAAATACAGGTGTTTTTCCCTGTATGCCGAAGCGACCACATATTTCTGTTTGTTTTCAACATAAAGAACCCAGGAATTGTGATTCTTGAAAACAGCATATCAGATGCTACAATGGAAGGGAAATACATGCCTGTTTTGAACAACCTTGTAAGTACTATTTCATAACATTGTTAATAATAAAACAAAATGAAAAACCTTGTACTCATATATGATTCAATTTTCTTTTCTTTTTAAATGCAGAAAAAATTCTTTGGCAGATATTTGGAGGAAGTTAACCACCAAAAGGAAAAACAAATGTCTAATCCAAATTTGACAATCAAATTACTGGACATGCCTTGAAAAACAAAGAACAATAAAACAGACTGTGGGATTTTTGCCATGAGACACATGGAGACGTATAAAGGTCAAACTGATGGCAAATACAGTTGCGGTTTTCCGAAAGAAGGTGGTTCGCAAGATGTTATGTTGGACAGGGTTAGATCAAAATATGCACATAGATTAATAATGTCCGATATAAACATTATGAAAAACGATATCTTGGATCTTGCTAGGGACTACTCAAAGGTCCCTAAATCAAAGAGAAACCAAGATCTGCAAGATGCCAGCCATATTATTAATCAAAGGTTGAAGAATCTGAATTGAAGGATGGGATGGTGTTCTTAAGAAGGTTGGGATGGTTTTGTTGAAGGATACGATGGTTTGGTGTTGTGAAGGTTGGGTTGCTGTTGTTGATATTTGTGTTGAAATGGTGTTGGTGATGAAATGGTGTTTAAACAATTTCTTAACTCTCAAACAATTTTATTATCTTTTATGTATGTTCTGAATATGGTGGGATGGTGTTCTTAAGAACGTTGGGATGGTGTTGTTGAATGATACAATGGTTTGCTGTTGTGAAGGTTGGGTTGGTGTTGTGTATATTTATGTTGAAATGGTGTTGATGATGAAATGGTGTTTAAACAATTTCTTAACTCTCAAACAATTTTATTATGTTTTATGTATGTTCTGAATGTGGCAAATACAATTTCTAAACAGTTTGTGTTATTTGAAGTATGTGTGATTATTAAGAAATATGCTATTTGAACTCATGTGTGATTATAATGTTTTATATATGTACTAAATGTGGCAACTACAATTTCTAAACAGTTGTGTTATTTGAAATCATGTGTGATTATATAATGGGATAGACTATAAAATCATGTTTTATTTGATAAATTAAAAGGTTTTCTTTACAATAACATGTGATTACAAAAATATATATCTTAATTTTTAACTTTATGACAACGCCTAGTGATATTGTATATTTTAGTCATTATTGAGCCCTATTCTTAGTGAAATTATATCATACATATCGTGGTATTCTCACTTTTCGTGCCAGTACTTGTTTGGAAGAAAATAATGAAAACAGGGACCAAAAGCGTGCAAATTGGAGAAAGTCTGGAGAAGAAGGAGAAATCAGGAAAATACGTACGCGCGCCGCGGAAATCATAAAGGCGCGACGCGGCTTTAAGGCGGTGAAATAAATTCAAATGCCGAGAAAACAGGAAAAGATTAGTACGCGTGCCGCGGGATCCATAAAAGCGCGGCGCGGTTGCGGGAAATTTGCAACTATAAATAGAGGCATTTCCAACCAAAAACCCTAGCAAAGACCCGGTGGAAAATCGACCTGAAGGCTCTTTGACTCCGTGATTAAGCATCAGCAACCTCTCAATTGGCATTTTATGTTTTAGAATTTAATTTCATTTTAGTATTAGTTAGCAATAGTGGCTAGGGTCTTTGGGAGTGACAACCACTGATATTGAACACTTTAGTTTACTGTTTTTCAGTATTGGTGACTGTATTGGATCATTGGAATTCATTTTTGGTTAATGAAAATCATTTGGTTACAAGTAATCTTGGTTATTCGATGTTCTGATGATTGTTATTGGCTTTGCATGTTTGTGTTGTGTTTGGATGTTTGCTTTCACCTTGTTGGACTGTTTTCCTTTGCTGATTTCAGTAGCCAATTAGGTTAGCCTTTTAGGTTTGAACTTTAGCCAGTGACTGTCCCGTTGGATCTTAGTTATTGGTTTAGTTTATGCCTTGTTTTGGTTTCTGTTTGATTGTTTGATACCTTTGTTTACTTCTGAATTAGAGATGCACTTCTGATTTTAGAAAGTAACTAGGTTTGGTTTGAAGCTTAGCTGAGTCTATGCTTGTTTTGAGATTGTTCAGTTTAGGTTTTCTGAGTTTTAATAGCAAGGGTTTAGAAACTAAGTCCTCCGACTATAGCGTGACACTGTAGTTGGTAATCTGTCATCTGATCTGACTACGTAGCTCCTGCGGATCGACCCTGACTACCACTGTGCTAGTGTGTGTGTTAGGTTTTCTCTTATTTTTGACCGCACGACGACCTAGGAGTGTCAAATTTTGGCACCGTTGCCGGGGAGCTGTGAGCTTAGATTAGGTGATTAGTAGGAACTTTTGTTTCTTGATTTTCTTTGAGTTTCATTTGGTTAGTATTTTTGGTTTTGATTTTGCAGGCGTGTTGCATTAGTGCATGCGTACCCGCAGGGGTGAGCAATTATCCCCTTTGCATTTTGACTCAGAGATTGAGCGAACTGCGCGTAAAAACCGTGCACGTAGGCATTTGAATACAATGAGTTTCAGTCATGTCAGCAGTAGTACAGTAAGTGTTACCCAGGAACCCTCGGGCGAGGCAACGGGGATGTCTTTTATTCCCCCAATTTTGGAGTTTCAATTCGGGAGCACGAGTGCTTCTGGTGGTGCAGTTTCAGCCCCTGCACCCATACCATCATGCACTCCGCCATCGATTCCACCATTTCCACCAGTATCACAACCACAATCCACCAATCCATTCACCTCTGCAATGTCTTGGGGAGAGCCGAACCGTGATGGCACCCCAGTCTCTAGACAGCAGACACCAACTTCTCAACCATTTTCTCAACTAGAACCAGTACTATTTAAACCTCAGACCACATTCCAACCTACACAACTGCAACAATACCAACAACCTCCTCAGCCACAGTACCAGTATCCAGAGGAAGAGGAGAGATATGATGAGGAAGATGAAGGATGGGTGCCACCAGCACCACAGCAACCAAGGAACCGAGGTCGTGGACCTCTGAGAAGAGCACCGTAGTATCAACCACCACAAGGTCAGCAGGAATATAACGGTCATCACCTTTACGGTAATCCTGCCCAACCTTTATATTTTGCACAACCGAGAAGGCAATCGGTTGCATCACATTTCCAGCCACGGGAATATGATGACTCGTCGCCAATTTATATTCCTGACAATATTGAATCTCAAGTAGAAATAAGGCCTCAGTTGTTAGGGATATTACCGAAGTTTAGGGGGTACAAGCAGGATGACCCGTACAATCATTTGTATGAATTTATAGCGATTGCCCATGCTAATACTCCTAGGAATACTAATAGGAACATCTTTAGGCTTAGGTTATTCCCATTCACTCTTAAAGACAAAGCCAAATACCGGTTTACGTCTTTACCATCAAACAGCATCACCACGTGGGACCAGCTCAAGGCCAAGTTCCTACAAGAATTCTATCCGGCAAGCAAGACAACGGAGATTAGGAGGGTTATTCAAGACTTCCAGCAAAAACCAGGAGAAGCTTTTCATGAAGCATTTGATCGGTTGAAGGAGTTATTGCAATCCTGCCCGCATCATGAGGTTCCCAAATGGCAGTTAGTGTAGTTGTTCTTCGAAGGAGTCAGCAAAACACATCAAGCTATGATAAATGCCTCATCAAGTGGGATATTCATGTGGCAAGATCCAGAAGAGGCTTGGCAGTTCTTGAAACAATTAAGTAATGGCTCCAAAGCAAATATTTCTACGAGAAAGACTGTAGGCACGGCAGCAGCAGTGGGAGCCGATGTTGATTGGAAGAAGGAGGTAAAAAAAGGAAATAAGTGAATTAAATAAGAAGTTTGACAGGCTCATGTCAACGATGCAAAATGGACCTCAGGGTCGATCACAAGAAGGTCAAGGAGGACCGAAAGTTTAGGAGGCAAACCAAGTTCATGGCCAGGGTCAATGTCAGTACAACAATGGACGACCCTACAGACCATATAATCAAGGGCAACAACAGAACTTCAATAACCAGAGTCAGAATAACTACCAAGGTCAATCATCTAATCAGCCTAGGTCATACCAGCCCGTAAGCAATAATGGAAATGCGAGTGGGAGTGGTAGCAACAATAATAATAAGGGGCCCAACACTGCTGTCAACAATGCCCCAGGAACTCAAGAAGACTTGGTAGCAAAAATGTATGAAATGTTCAGCGCTACTCAGCAGCAGTCCCAAGCCAATGCAAAAGCTATCGCGAACATGGAAAGGCAAATTGGACAAATGGCTGAGGATCAGCGAAAAAGGTACAATGGAAAGTTTCCAAGTGCTACGAAGGTTAATCCAACCCATAATCAGCGAGCTGGGAAGGAACACGTAAATACTGTTGAGACTGAATGGAGAAAGGCCACTTTGGAGGACTTATTAGATTCAGTAAGTGAAGCCGAGCATGAGAAAGAAGAAAAGATCCAAGAAAAGGAGGAGAAAGTGGAGAATAAAGGAGAAAGTGAGAAAGGAATGGAAGAAAAGGAAATTCCTGTTGAGGAGGGAACTCAACCAGAGGTGGACAAGGAGGTCCCGGAAGAAAAGCAGTCGACAGTAGCAGGAATCAAGCAGAAAAAGAAAGATAAGAAAGGGAAGAAGAAACAGGAAGCACCTAAACCAATAGGGCCATTGATAAACCAACCTCTGTGGGATGAACTTAAGGATGCTCCTGACGATACAAGAATTCTTCAGGAGATGTGTGATAGAAATGGAAAAAGTAAGATTCCCACACCAGACACTGTTAGGTTAACAATCAAGGCCAGTGAGGCACTGTTGGGAACACTGCCCAAAAAAGAGAAGGATCCTGGATCACCATTAATCACTACTACTGTAGGAGATGTGGTCATTCGGAACACTTTGCTGGACTTGGGAGCAAGTGTAAATATGCTACCGGGGGTACTTGTACGACAAGTATAAGAATGAAGAACTAGAGCCAGCAAAAGTTGTATTGCAGCTGACTGACCAGTCAACAAAGGTATCCCGGGGAAAATTGACTAATGTCATAGTCAAGGTTGGAGACTTCTTCTATCCTGTAGATTTCCTAGTCATGGAGTATGAAAGTTTGGATGACGCGCCTACGCTCATTTTAGGACGCCCATTTTTAGCTCCGGCTGGCGCTGTGATTGACTGCAAGACGGGGGACGTGGACATCTCCTTTGGGACGCAAAAAAGAAGGCTGAATGTGTTCGGAAATCCTATATCCTTACCTTCAGAAGATGACGACAAGCAACTGGACAAAAGTGTGTTAATGGAGCCTGGGATTAGGAATAAAGGAAAAATATGGACGCGAATAGGGGAAGGAGGAAAGGAAGAGATTTTAAAGGAAACAAAGGATCATCCGTTGGCCACTATTGATAAGGAGCAGTTGCTGGATATGATGGAGATGCTAGAAGCAAGACACCAGCAATATGAGAAAGAATCAAAAGAAAGGGAAGCAAAATTCTTCAAGCTTCTGGAATCACAACAGCAATGGATTAGTGGAGTGAGCGATAGGATGACCCAACTCACATCCTTAATGTTGATGATGGCCTATAATTTCATACCAGGATTCAAGCAAATGTCATCAGGAGTTCAGGAAGAGGAAGAATAGGAGTAGGAGTTCTACGTCTGGCTGAAGACGTTAAACTTAGTGCTTGTTGGGAGGCAACCCATCGTGTCATAGGTTAGGTTCTGTATTTCTTAGAAATAATATATATATATATATATATATATATATATATATATATATATATATATATATATATATATATATATATATATATATATATATATATATATATATATATATATATATATATATATATATATATATATATATATATATATATCAGTGTTGTAAAAGTCGGCCTAGGCGCTAGGCGGGCGGGTTCCGCCTACGATTAGTGGTAGGCGGTCAAGTTAGGCGGATTTGGTCAACGGCAGTCAAAATCGGGTTTAGGCGGGCCTAGGCGGGTCTGGGCGGGTATAGGCGGCAAAATTTTCAATTTTCAAATTTTCAAAATTTTTAAAAATTTTCAAATTTCTAGAATTTTCAAAAATTAACAAATTTTCAAAAAAAATCAAAATTTTAGATTTTTAAAATTTAATTTTAGAAAATATCATTAATTATGATAATCGGTGGCTAAGTTACGATTATTGATGATTAAAATTGTCAAAAATATCATTAATTAGTCTAAACATTCTGATGTTTGATGACTTACATATTTAAACACTTAGATTTATCAAATTTTTATGCTTATTTATTTATTTTGTAGGGATATAGGTAATATCTAAATTTTAAAAAATAAATTTTGTTACAATTAATACTCCCCGCCTAGGCGCCGAGTAGTCCTTGCCTAAACCGACTAGTCCTAGGCCCCAGTCCACCGCCCGCTTACCGCCTAGCGACTTTTACAACCTTGATATATATATATATATATATATATATATATATATATATATATATATATATATATATATATATATATATATATATATATATATATATATATATATATATATATATATATATATATATATATATATATATATATATATATATATATATATATATATATATATATATATATATATATATATATATATATATATATATATATCATTGTCAATTGCAGGTATTGGTCCAAGGCAAGTGTAGGGTCGTGTGAAGAATTTGGAATTTTTTAATGACCGCGCCGCGGTTTTCTCAATTGCGCGACGCGGGATCGTAAACCAACCCAATGCGCAGGGGTTGATTTGGTGACATGCGCGCTGCGGGTTTTGCATTTGCGTGACGCGGGAATCCATCGGTCGGTTTTCCTCTATATTAAGGTAACCTACGACACTATTCACACACACCACGACTCGGAGCTCTGATCAACAAAAATTTCTCGTGTTTTTTCTTGCTCATTTTATTTCCACTACTACGGTACGTCATTATTACTAGCTATTACTCGTTAAAACTTGTGATTAGGTAGTTAATTTGAGTGATTTATTCAAAAAGTTCAAAACTTAGAAATCGCCAATGCTGACTCATAGATTGTTTATTTTGCCAAATAGAGACCCTAGATGAGTTAGTCGGCACTTAGGCTACCTTGTGGTGTATTTGGATTGAGTTTAAACAGGTTAAAACTCGATTTGAGTTGGATTTTTGGAAACAGCCGCTCGCCGCGCCGCGCCTTTGCTCTTGGGCCGCGCCGCGGTGCGGTGGGGAAGAAGAGGACTTATTTTGCAAAAAAATTTCGTTTTTGCAGATGATGTTCAGACTAGACCACGAGTTCCTTCAGTTTCCAGAGGGGCCTGCGAGTTCCGTGGAGTACCGATCGAGGAGAGACGCATTGACAGGTCGTCGGGTTCTTGAGGCGACGATCATTGATCGGGACATTCTCAGGGGTGCCGGGCTCTGGGCGAGATAGAGCCATTTTTACATCGCACCTTGACCCATGAGGACGCTTCATTTACCTGCCGGGGCTGGGATAGGCTCATGGCCACCGAGGAGGACGTTGTCTACACAGAGCTTCTACTGGAGTTCCTTTCTACGATCCAGTTTGCACCTGGAGCGACAGATGCCCGTTCCAGGCTGATACGGTTCAGGTTGGGGGGTGTGTAGAGGGAGTGCAACCTCCGGGAGTTTGGGAGGTGCACCGGTATCTACACCGAGGCAGACTTGCAGCACCGCCACTTCACGCAGTTTATGGATGCGTGCATTCAGGGCAGCCCGAGCGGGCTGCCAATGCGGAGGTTTGGGCACCATTGTCCAACATTTTCTACGAGGCGGGGACCTCCAGGGAGAGCCACCTCCGTGACCCACTCCACCGTCTCATGCACCGCATCGTCTCCACCTCCATCATGCAGCGGGAGGGGGGCAAGAAGGTGTCTGGCGAGGAAATGACATTCCTCTGGGTTCTCCTTGACCCCTCCAGGTTTCTTCACATCCCTTTTGCCTTAGCCGTTGCTTTATCCACCCGATCGACGGGTGCCTCCGCCAGCAGTCCTTTGGGCCGGGGATACTTCATCACCTGCCTGGCCCGATCATATCGGATCGTCACCGCCCACACTGTCACCACCTTGACCGCTTTACCTCCATCTCGCACTACAGCGCGAGCATTGGAGAGCATAAGGCTGATTCAGCAGCAGCGCCCGGGACAGTTTGTGAGGGCAGAGACCGAGGCATCCCAGGACCCCAGCCAGCGTACGCCCAGCCTGGCAGGAGACGCAGGAGGCAGCCTCCACCAGCAGAGCCAGCACCACAGCCACAAAAGCAGGAGGACCCAGCGGCCATCCACCGACTGGCAGCCACGGTTGCCAGGATGGAGGACCAGTTGGAGTGTATTGGGGAGGTACTTTTGGATCTAGATACCCAGCAGGGTCAGCGCCCCCGACCATTCCTAGCCAGAGCCCATGATCATGAGGCTGGACCTTCCAGGCCACCAAGTGGCAGTTGATGTATTTTTCTTTTTTCTTTTCATTTTTGGGATATATGTACAGAATCTATGACACACTTTTATCTTTTGCTTGTTTATATTTTATATTTGTTATGTTTGCGTTTAATGTTTTGTTGAGTCATGCATGTTATACCAAAATGGGAAGGAGTTGTCTCAGACAAGTGTGGGGTCACCGTGCCCCCTCCACTTGTCTTGACCACCGGCGTGTTCACTGTTGCGCCACAACTCCAGAATGCGAAATCAAGGACTTTTTGTTCGAATTTGTACCTGTGATACCGAGTACCAAGCAGTCTACCGTCCAAATGGGTAACTCTTTCTCCCTTGTTCTAAAATATTTTTATGTACAACGGGGACGTTGTACGGTTTTAAGTGTGGGGTGTGGACGGTCGAAAGAGTCTTTTTGAAATTTTTGCGGGAAAAGACCAATTTTCAAATTTTTTGCAACTTTTTCAAATTTTTTACTAAATTGTAATTTTGAAACGAATGGTTTGTGATTGTGATAGCAGTGGTATCTTTCAAGAGATACTATTTAGTTGTGATCATGCTATTAGTTAGTCAAACAAGTTGAGTTTTAGGAGTTAGACGATTGAATTGTTTTAGGATTGCAATTTAGGAAGGAAATGTCAATCTGTAGCCTTTGTTGTTCGAGCCGGTAGGTCCGAAAAGGGTGGCCTCGAAGAGGCATTTATGCACCTTACCACCTAAGATCTTCTGGTCTGGGATGGTATTTCTGAAAGCTCGCTACACGGACAACATCGAAAGTCATGGACAATTCCTTAATGGCCTTTAGAATCTGAAAGAGTAAGTACACTTCATTGTGGACAGAAAATTTGTAATCAAGGGTTCTTTAGAAAGCCATGAATTCCAAAGAACATTCTAATTAGGTTCTCATGAACTATTTCACTCTAACTCATAAGGCAATAAGCTTTGAAACTAAACACAGTCAAAAATTGTTTGAGTCATAGTTGGAATTTAATAAAAAACTCTCTTGCTTGGGGACAAGCAAGGCACAAGTGTGAGGTGTTTGACAACGCCTAGTGATATTGCATATTTTAGTCATTGTTGAGCCCTATTCTTAGTGAAATTAAATCATATATGTCGTGGTATTCTCACTTTTTGTGCCAGTAATTGTTTGGAAGAAAATAATGAAAACAGGGACCAAAAGCGTGCAAATTGGAGAAAGTTTGGTGAAGAAGGAGAAATCAGGAAAATACGTACGCGCGCCGCGGAAATCATAAAGGCGCGACGCGGCTTTAAGGCGGTGGAATAAATTCAAATGCCGAGAAAACGGGAAAAGATTAGTACGCGCGCCGCGGGATCCATAAAAGCGCGGCGCGGCTGCGGGAAATTTGCAACTATAAATAGAGGCATTTCCAGCCGAAAACCCTAGCAAAGACCCGGTGGAAAATCGACCTGAAGGCTCTTTGACTCCGTGATTAACCATCAGAAACCTCTCAATTGGTATTTTATGTTTTAGAATTTAATTTCATTTTAGTATTAGTTAGCAATAGTGGCTAGGGTCTTTGGGAGTGACAACCACTGATCTTGAGCACTTTAGTTTACTGTTTTTCAGTATTGGTGACTTTATTGGATCATTGGAATTCGTTTTTGGTTAATGAAAATCATTTGGTTACAAGTAATCTTGGTTATTCGATGTTTTGATGATTGTTATTGGCTTTGCATGTTTGTGTTGTGTTTGGATGTTTGCTTTCACCTTGTTGGACTGTTTTCCTTTGCTGATTTCAGTAGCCAATTAGGTTAGCCTTTTAGGTTTGAACTTTAGCCAGTGACTGTCCCGTTGGATCTTAGTTATTGGTTTAGTTTATGCCTTGTTTTGGTTTCTGTTTGATTGTTTGATACCTTTGTTTACTTCTGAATTAGAGATGCACTTCTGATTTCAGAAAGTAACTAGGTTTGGTTTGAAGCTTAGCTGAGTCTATGCTTGTTTTGAGATTGTTCATTTTTGGTTTTCTGAGTTTTAATAGCAAGGGTTTAGAAACTAAGTCCTCCGACTATAGCGTGACACTATAGTTGGTAATCTGTCATCTGATCTGACCACGTAGCTCCTGCGGATCGACCCTGACTACCACTGTGCTAGTGTGTGTGTTAGGTTTTCTCTTATTTTTGACCGCAAGACGACCTAGGCGTGTCAAATTTTGATTAAACATTCTTATTTCAACATGTTACATATATAATAATCACATATGATTGAACATTCTTTTTCAGAAATCCCATATGAATATGACTAACGTAATCACTTATGATCATACTAGTATATATATAATCATTGAATCACATATGAGTAAAATTTCTTTTCAAAATTCAGAAATCAAATCAATAATTACCTGAAACGTTGCTTTAAATTTCATTCTCTTATTCTTCTGAATTACAGTATAATATTCCACGCCATCTCCCTCCGTGGACTCTTTATCTTCACAAAACCACACTCCTTTATACAATTCCTTTTGAATATCAAAAAATAAAGCACTGGTATATATCTTTGCTGCTTGTTGTTCTATATCGGATGGTGACTTCATTCCATAATGCGCTTGTTTTGTTTTATGATCAAGTTCACGTTGAGAATTTCGTTGTTTTTGAATAGCATTATCATAATTCATCATAAAATTTACAAGGAAATTTTCTCCTTGTGAATACGAGTTAAAAAAAGAATTCATACTCTCGGACCTTGATGTTATCTTCCTCAATCCACACATTGGAAAGTCCTTGAAATATGCAGGAATCCAAGAATCCCGTATTTTAAAAATATCTTTGAACCATCTTTTTTCTTCTAGATTGAATTCTTTCATTAACAAATCCCATTTCGTCTCAAAAACATTAGGCTCCATATTCAAGTCCCATACAAGTTTCTTAAAACACTTCTTAAAGCCTGTGTTTTTAAGAAATTCCACAGCTAGCTGCAATTTGTAAAACCACATACACAATCACATATGATTATACATCACATAATCTCGAAATCATATATGATTCAACCGCTTGCTTATAAAATCACATGTAATTGCACAATAAAAACTTCATAAGTTAAAATATTTTGTTTACAATCACATGTGATTATACAAAAATAATAACATACCTTTGATTAAAGTTTCTTCATGATATGCCACATACACAATCTGCGTTTTGAATTTGGAAAAACATATTCAACTGCTTGCTTTAATGCTGCATCTTGATCGGTTAACACCATTACTGGTTCTTTTCCATGAGCGTTCATAAATTGTTGAAGCAACCACTTATATGAATCAACGGTTTCTGTGCTTAGTAAACCAGCTCCAACAGTAACAGATGATTTATGATGATCAATCACAGTAAATGGAACAAAAACCAATCCATACCTGTTGTTTCATACAAAAATAAAAAATCACATATAATCAAAAACATATTCTACAGAATCACAAATGATTAATAACAGTAAAAACTTACTTATTTGTTCGAAATGTAGCATCAAGTGACATCACATCTCCAAATTCACTGTAATAAGCTTTTTCTGTTTCATCGGCCCAAAACATTGCATTCAACACCTTGTTGTTATCGCATCTATAATAAAAAGAATAATTCGGGTTTTTCTCTTTCCGCTCCATCATTTTATTAACAATCATTTGAGCATCTTTGTACCCTATAATGCAACCGATCTTTCTCTTAAAATTTTTATAATCACCAACTTTCCCCTTTGCATGCTCAAAGCCACCCATCAAGGTTGCCTTCAATTTGTATGCCTTTGTTGCTCCAATTTTTGCTGTCGAAGACCGAACAATATACTCCATGTCCGAGAATGGCAATTCTCTTGTTTTTCTTAAATGATGTATATCTTCAAGCTCATGGTTATGCATTTCTTTGAATTTATCAAACTTTTAATCATTAGTTCCTTTAACAAGCTTCACAACAATCTTTGCTTTACAATCTACACGCTTGTATGTTGTGTTACGTTTGGTATCAACTGATTTTTGTCCCAGTTTTCCACTCCCGCTGCAAAGTAAAAATCTATGCTTTACAATCTCACCAACTTTCCTTTGTGTATTCAAACGAACATCAAAACCAGCTCTCTGTGCATAACTTCTATACATCTCAATTGCAGCATCAACACTTTTGAATCTCATTAACGAATTCGGTTTAAATTCTTCGGGAACATCCGGTTTGACATTATGTGGAACCTCATTATTGTACACTACACCACTTGTTGACAACATAGTACTACAGTTTGATTGATAAGAAGAAGTACACTCTTCACTTGATTAATCACATGTAAAATGACATAAAAAATGTTCAATTCATAAAAATCATATATGATTACTGAAAAAATCACGTATGATTACTCAAAATTACAACAATTATCTCTACTTAATTATTAAATTTGATTCAAGATAAACCCACATATGAGTTACAAACTTAAATACGTAAACAACATATGATTATACACATTCTTGCCTAAAAAGTAACATATGATTACTGAAAAATCACATATGTGTACTCAAATATTACAACAATTATCTCTACTTGATGATTAAATTTGATTCACAATAAACCACATATGAGTTACAAAATTAAATTCGTAAATAAATGTATCATTATGCAGAGTCTTGATCTAAAAAATCAAATATGACTATTGAAAAAATCACATATGATTACTGAAAATTACAACAATTATCTTTACTTAATGACTGAATTTGATTCCCAATAAACGACATATATAATCATATATGATTTTATTTGATTCCCAATAAACGACATATATAATCACATATGATTTTATTTGATTCAAAATAAAACTACTACAAAACTTCACATATATAATCACATATGATTCACAATAAAACTATTACAAAAAATTCACATATATACTCACATGTGATTATAAAACTTTAATAGTATTTACTTGAAACACTGTAATTCTGACAATATTTACTTGAATCGTCATGATCTGTATCCTCATCTTCAGATATCGTAACGAAAGTACTAAATTCTTCTTCGTTTGTACATATATTAACATCATCAACATAGTTGTCCATCTGAACTAATATAATTGAACAAAAAAAGCTGATACAGAAGCTCAAATACGCTTGAATCCTCGTGATCTGTATTCTCACTAGTCGTCCTCGAATAAGAATATCAAATACGCTTGAATCGTTGACAAAAATCCGAAATCGATTGTATAACAGGATCAATCAGAAGAAAAATCGAATGTATATCCGCATAAAAATCGAATGTGTATCAGGACGACAATCAAAATCGCCTTTAATCAGAAGAGAAATCGCCTAAAAAGAACAAAAATATGAAATCGCAAGCTCGTGTTTAATAAATCGAAGGTATATCCGTATGAATCAGAACAAAAACGGAATGAATATCATGATCAAAATCAAAATCGTCTTTTATGGCAACAATGTCGGAAAAAAGATACGAACTTTGAATGTAAAGAAGCAACGCTGTTATCGTTCAATCCATACGTCGGATATAAAACGCACATTTACCAAAATACCCTCTATCACTTAAAAAAGAACACGCGCCTGCTTTTTTAATATTAAAGGCTGAGATTTGTTCTCATGTTCTCAAGTTATAATTTTGTTCTCATTTGAACCTTCATTATATATATATATATATATATATATATATATATATATATATATATATATATATATATATATATATATATATATATATATATATATATATATATATATATATATATGTATATGTATATATATGTATATGTATATGTATGTATATGTATATGTATATGTATATATATATATATATATATGTATATATATGTATATATATATATATATATATATATATATATATATATATATATATATGTATATATATATATATATATATATATATATATATATATATATATATATATATATATATATATATATATATATATATATATATATATATATATATAGTTGTAAGACCCGTGTATTACACGGGATGAAACAAAAAAATAATTTATTAAGAATATCTAAACATTAATAATTTTACATAAGAAATTTGTTTGTGTATCGTGACATCTTGTTGTTATTTTTAATAGTACGACTTTGTATTTTGATAAATATAATTGATTATGAGACAAAATATTATGACTTCAATTGTTTCTTATTATCTCACAAATCATTGTACACATTAAAAGATAATATGATATTAAAAAACAATTAATTTTGATATTTAATGATAACAATTAATTTTGAATTGAATGATAATTAAACCGGTCATTAAGGAGTTACAAACGTTTCAAACCAATTAGTTTTTTTAAGAAATTTAAAATTATGAGAAAATGACATGTGGCAAATTCAATGAGAAGATGACATGTGGCTTTGAGTTACTTATTTATTAGGATAGGATATATATATATATATATATATATATATATATATATATATATATATATATATATATATATATATATATATATATATATATATATATATATATATATATATATATATTTGAAAAAGCAACTTATATAAAACCGAACAGCACCTTAGCAAGACGCTAAGAGCTCAAAAGTACAAACCACCCCTTTAGAAACTTTTGATAGCTAAACTAGGAGAATTGCGCCAACTAACGCTATCTAAATCTATTTTACAAGCACGGGCCTTTATCCACAAAAACGCCTCGCATTGGATTTGAATGAAAATATCTTCAACCCTTCGAATATTATTATCGAACACCCAATTATTCGTGTTACGCCATAGAATATAAAGCGTAGCAAAGCCCACAATAACCAAAACCCTTTTTTGAACATTATCGTTGGCAGCATTACCAAGCCAATCAAAAATCTCTTCCAAGTTTCTCTTATAGTCATTGTCAATATTCCACCATTGCTTGATTAACTTCCAAACTTTCCTGGCAAAATCGCAATCTACAAACACATGCTGAATAGATTCTGGGTCTTTTTTGCATATATCACAAGTAGAGGATTCTGCACAATTCCCATTGAATTTAAAACCTTTTTTACCGCAAGACGTTTTCTGAAACACCTCCAGATAAAGACATTTGTTTTGATTGGAGCCCATTTATTCCATAAATTCTTACCAATATTTTGTTGATTTTTCTTTAACAACTCCTTTCGAAACCAACTTACCAGGAGAATACCTTTCGGACCTGCTTTACATCTCCAGACATCTTTAACATTAGAGAGCTTCACGTTACGAATGCACTCTTTCAAAGCATCTAACTCCTCTTTCGTTCTTCCTTCTCTCAAATTGTTACTCCACTCCCATCCTTCTTCGTTCTCTTTCAACCTTTCGTGGACCTTGCAATTTTTTATCGGATCCATGAGGAATAATCTGGGGAATTTTTCCTTGAGCGGCTTATCCGCACACCACCACTCCAGCCAGAAGAGAGTATTTTCTCCATTACCCACTTCCTTTTTAATCAAATCTCTTGGGTCTAACTTTTTCTTTTAAATCTCTCCACACTTGTATTATTCTTTTCCATGTATGCCCAGATTTTACATCTTCTTTCTCTTTATTTCCTGTCGCCTTCCCGTGAATGCTTTTTACAATTTTAGACCACAGAGCCTCTTCTTCTATTTTAAGTCTCCAATACCACTTTGCCAAAAGCGCTTCATTCATTTGTTCTAAAGCTCCCATTCCCAGCCCTCCTTCTTCTCTACTTCTTAGAACATAACTCCATCTAACCCACTGAATTCTTTTTTCTTTCTCGAGTTCACCCCAAAAAAATCTTCTGCGCATCCCCTCTAAAATCTTTATAATCTGCTTCGGAGCCTTGTATAAAGAAAAAAGATAGTTTCCCATCGTACCTAAGATGTTTCTAGCAATTTGTTGAAAAATATATTTTTGTATGTGACAATCACTGAAATAAGATGAACTGTTATTATCTAACAAATATTATCAGTTTATTTCAGATTGCGTGAATTCGAGATAAAAAACAAGAATAAATCAAGACCCGAGAAACTTTGAGAAAACATCCAAACCTGAGGAAGTAACGCTACAAACCAAAGAGCAAAATACAAAATATCACACTGCTACAGCAATCACGACGCGACAGACACAGTGGTCGCGACGTGAAGAGAAGAACAAAGACAGAAGTCCAGATCGCTACAGCGATCGCGACGCGACGGCCAGCACGGTCGCGACGCGAAGACCTCCGACGCGAAGACCTCCAACGCGACACCACCAACTTCTTGATCGCGAGACTACCAACCCAACGCACTAACCAGTGGCCGACCAAAAGCAACCCGACACACGCACCTTCGTGACGCGACGGACCATATGGTCGCGACGCGATGCCTGTTCTTCAGCAACTATAAATTGAGGCTCTCTCTTGCTGATTTTGTACAACACATATATCAACCAAGCTCCATACACTCTTACCCATGACCAGAAACCTCAAGACTCTCAAATTTCTGCATTTGGCAACAAGAATCAAACCACACAACCGCAAGAAACAAGATATCCTCCCGACACCAAAACTTCAAACCTCTAAACCACCTCTACCCGACACCAAACAAAACCTCCACCAGACACCAAACCCATACAGCACCAATACAACTACAATACATACAAACAAGCAAACCCACGTCCAAACCAACACAAACCGAAGAAATACCACTTCAAAGAAAAGCCGAGCAAAGAACAAGAATCGAAGCTTCAAAGAAAATCGCCATATTCATCTACTATCGATAAGTTCTTTTGAAATTATCTGTGTTATTATTGATTTATTCAAACTGTTATAAATCAACTGTACCAAATATCCAAGACATAAAAATCGAACCGTGATAACGAAAACATATGTGGACTGTATTTAACCGAGACATCTAACTTCTAACTTCTAACCTTTTTATTTATTGTAAAAACACTTTATCGTTGATAATGACGTTTATTACATCTAACCTCTAACTTCTAACATTTACTTTATTTACCGCTTTCTGTCTATTTAAATACTGTCTAGTTTAGATTTACCGTTTTATTTTATTCCGCAACTCTTATTTATTCCGCATATTATAGATAAAATACATATCTGTCACACAGTAATCGGCTTAAAAACCCTTATTCGTGGTGATCAGTTATCGTATTTTCAACAATTGGTATCAGAGCTTGTGTGATTTACTTTGAAATTTTTGTCGAGAACTTTTGTGTAGCGTTTTTATAAACCACCAATAAGTTTCCTTTAAAAAATTTCATCTTAATATCACTTGTTCAAAAATCAAAAAAAAAAAAAAAACCATTTAAAAATTACTTGTGTGATTTATTTTGAAAATTTTTGTCGAAAACTTTTGTGTAGCGTTTTTATAAACCACCAATAAGTTTTCTTTAAAAAATTTCATTTTAACATCACATTTTCGTTAACAAAAAAAAAAACCAAAAATGTCTTCCGCAAACTACTCAAACATAAATTCTGTATCTATTGCTAACAGTATAGGTTCAGGTACTCGAGCACCCATTCTTATTCCCGAAGAATATAAATCATGGGTAGGTCGTATGAATCTTCATCTCAACTCTATAAGTGAAGATGTGTGGAAATGTGTAGACGGATCTCTACCAGATAACATGACCTCTCTTACGAGTAACTTGGATATACTGAATGAAAGGAAGAAACTTGAACTTCAACCCAAAAAGGAGCTTGTGTCTGGAATACCCCACAGTATTCTAAGCCAAATGAATGATATAATCCTTTTAACCGCAAACCAAATTTGGCAAACTTTGAAAAATCGTTTTGAAGGAAATGAGAGAATCATTGGAAACAAGAAAACATCGGTTTTAAACGAATTTGACAACTTCAAAATGTTTTCACATGAGACCATCCATGATGCTCATGACAGGTTCAATCTCATTACCATCAAAATGAATAATTTGGGCATCAAAAAGTCACAGCATGAGATAAACCTCAAATTTTTAAACAACCTTTATGAAAGCTGGAAAATGGTAAAACTCATCATTCAGGGAAATCCAGCAATTCATACTGAATCTTTGTACAATCTGTACGGAGAATTACAATCGTATGAATCCTCGATTGACCCACCAACGTCTACTTCTTTTGGAGGACCACTTGCTCTTTTGACAACTTCCTCTCAAAACCAAACACATTTTCCTGATCAAAGTCAAATTGATCAAAACCAATCTTTCTTAAGTAATTCTTGTGACTTGTCTGATCCAAATAATGAAGCTGACTACCATCAATTGTGTGCTTTGGTAGCAAACACTAATCTCGAAAGATTTTTGCCACATCATAGACCAAATTTTCAACAAAGATCCACTTTTGGACAAAACTTTCAGAATCGTGGTTTTCAAAATAATCACAACTCTTATAATAACCAAAATTCTGGATTTCAGCAAAATCATTCAAAACCATCTCAACAGAAACAAACTCAAACATCCGAAAGACTACCCGTTAAGAGCCAAAAGGCTGACAATAACGATGATGATGATGACGTAATCATTTGTCACAAATGCAAAGGACTAAATCATTATGCCCGAGATTGTCGAGCCAAAGTCAGAGTCAAAGACTCAGCCTACTATGCTCAAAAAGCCGAAGAGCTGAAGAAACAAGAACAGAAAGCAAAGCAAAAAGCTTTGATGGCATTCCACGAACCTAGCATGGAATACTGGCCAACTTCTGATGATGAAACAGATACTGAACCAGCTCAGTCAAACTTCTGCTTCATGGCTGACAATGAACCAACCACAAGAGCTCCATATGTCATCGATCAGGTATGGTCTATGATCTCAGATCTCGGTCTTTCAAGAACACCATTTGAGTCCCACATGACTAAGATTGAGAATAGTCTAAAAGCTGATCTCAGACTGTATCATGACACAATAGTCAAATCTGATATCTACATATCTGAATTACAAACCTTGCAACTCAGATTTGGAGAATCTACAAGGACTAGAGACAAACTTGAAAGAGACATTGAACGAAAATCTGAAGAAAATAATCACATCCTAGAACAATTAAATGAAGCTCTAAAACAAAAAAGGGACTTAGAAATAAAAAATCAATCTGTTATTTCATCTGAAATAAAAGATACCTTAGAAAAGGAAGTCCTTCAGTTAAAACAAAAAGTTCAAGATTTAACTGACAAAAACACTAGTTTAATTCTAAAACTAGATGATTCTTCAAAGCAAATCAAATTTCTTGAATCCGAAAATCAAAGATTTCAAGGAAAACTGGATTCTATCAATATTGCCAGAAAATTGAGTGATGATGTTTTCACTAAAGCAAACAACTTAGGAACTGGCAAAATTGATACGAATTATAAACCAGGAATTGGAAGAGAATCTTTTGAAAATGAAGAGACTGAAAAGAAAAATGAGACAATTAGTGAAAACTCTAAATCGCCTCAACCAGATTTTTTCTCATCTGCTAATGAGGACGATTCAGATGATGAAACAGTTATCAACTACAGCCCAGATGATACCTTTTTCAACAAATCATTCAAAAGAGTTGTAAAATCTGAATCAGACTCTGCTAGTTCAGTAACTCATCAATTGAGATCTACTAAACTAACAAAGAATGATGGCACAATCAAACTTGAAAATTTCTTAAATGGAGAAAATTTTGATCATCAAAATGGAAGTACTTCTGCTCCAACTGTCTTTCCCTCTTTAAACTCAACCTTTATTGGAAAGAACAGTCTGGGACAAAAGTATTCAAAGAAACAACAGACAAATAAACAACCCATTCAAGCTGTCTTTAAACCAAAAGAACAAAGCAAGCCCATTGTTTTCAAAGAAAAACCTTTGAAACCAGTCGCTGTGCCACAAAAACAAAGCTTTAATCCAAAACAAAAACCTTTTCAAAAACCGATTCAAAGTCACTTTCAAAAGATAAACTTCAATCTCTCAAGGAACTTTCAGAAACCATCATTTCACCAAATTCCATTCCATCATCAAAGTGTTTTCCAAAACCATTCAGATCCCAGATACAAAGAAAGGTTATCAAACAGAACTTCACATATAAGATACTTTTCACAAAATCAGAAATCGTTTCAAATGACAGGTTTTCAAAAACAAATCTCACTTTGGGAAAATCTAATAAATCAACTTAAACCTCAACCATTCCGTCCAATCAACAAATACTACAATGATTCCAAATTATCAAAAACCATTAACAAATTAGGACCCACCATGGTTTGGGTACTTAAAATTTCTGTCTAATTGCAGGCACTTTGTGCTGGAGAGCCCAAGGATGGCACATGGTATATCGATAGTGGCTGCTCCAAGCATATGACAGGAAACCAGAGCTTTCTATGAGACTTCAAACCCACAGAATCCAAACAAGATGTTACTTTTGGAAATAACATGACTGCAAGAATCAAAGGTTATGGAAACATAACAAATGGTCACTTCACCATCAAGAAAGTAGCCTATGTTGACGGCCTGAAACACAACCTAATCAGCGTATCACAACTCTGTGACAACAATCATGAAGTTCTTTTCACCAAACAACGAAGCATAATCACAGATGCCAAGACCAAAGCCATTCTAGTTAATTCTGATCGTCTAGGCAACATGTATCCACTAGATATGGACCTTATCTATGGAAAACCAGACATCTGTCTCTTGTCCAAAGCTTCTGCTGATATTAGTTGGTTGTGGCATCGTCGTCTTTCCCATCTCAATTTCGGCTACATCAACAAGTTGATCGCAAATGATCTTGTTCGCGGACTGCCACTTCTGAAACTTGATAATGAAACTCTTTGTGCAGCTTGTGAAGGAGGAAAACTGTCCAAATCCTCTCATAAAAGCATTCCTGAATCTAGTGTATCCGAACCACTAGAATTACTGCACATTGATCTTTGCGGCCCTGCAAAAACCCAAAGCATAAAAGGGAAGAAATACATCCTTGTTATTATTGATGATTACTCACACTTTACTTGGGTTTTCTTTTTAAGGCTAAAGTCAGAAGCACCTGAAGAAATAATCAACTTCATCAAACAGATTGAATTAAAGCTCAAACGACCCGTTCGAAGAATCCGAAGTGATAATGGTTTAGAGTTCAAAAACATAACTCTAGACTCATTTCTCAAAAACAAAGGCATCGAACACAACTTCTCAGCCCCTTACACTCCTCAACAAAACGGCGTTGTTGAAAGAAAGAACCGAACTCTGTGCGAAGCTGCAAGATCAATGCTTATCTTTGCTGATCTACCACAATACTTCTGGGCAGAAGCAATAGCCACAGCTTGCTACACTCAAAATCGTTCTTTAATCCATAAACAACTTCATAAAACACCATATGAAGTCATTAACAACCGAAATCCAAACATCAAATTCTTTCATATTTTTGGTTGTCGATGCTTCATAAAGAATAACAAAGATCACCTTTCAAAATTTGAATCAAGATCAGACGAAGGAATTTTCCTTGGTTACTCCTTTACCTCAGCTGCTTATCGAGTACTGAATAAACGTACTAGAGTAATTGAAGAAAGTATCGATATTCATTTCGATGAATTTTATGTCAGGAAATTGGATCGTAAACATTTTGGTTCTAAAATGATCGATAATATTTTTCAAAATCCAATTCAATAAATGCCTTCTACGGACATAGAAATTGATCTTGATTTACTTTTTGAACAACCCAAAACCGCTTATAATTCTGAATTTCTAACATCTTCTACTTTTCCTACAGGAAACTCCGATGCAGAAACTTCACAATCAAACCAAGAAAATACAGATCAAGTCGAGGGGGAATTACCAACACTAAATTCCTCTTTGAACACTCCCAATCCACCTGTCCAAAATGATCCCAGTGCATCATCTATGGGGGAACCTTCATTACCCCATTCTCACCCTATAATCCAAAAAGACATATCTGACAACAACCAAAATCTATTCCCAACATAATCACCTGACCAAGAAGAACAATGGGACATAGAAACACCAATCGAAATACCTGAAAAAACTCGCCTAAACAAATGGACCAGAAATCATCCTGCAGAACAAATCATAGGAGATCCAAATTATGGTATTCAAACAAGAGCCGCTACCTCAAATGAATGTTTATACGGAGCGTTCTTATCCATGACTGAACCCAAAACCATCCATTCAGCTCTCAAAGATCCAGACTAGGTCAAAGCCATGCAAGAAGAACTAGCTGAATTCGAAAGAAACCAAGTATGGGATCTTGTTCCTACTCCTCCCGATGTTATTGTAGTAGGTTCAAGATGGGTTTTCAGAAACAAAACTGATGATCAAGGCATAGTCTGTCGAAACAAAGCAAGACTTGTCGTCAAGGGCTATTCACAACAAGAAGGAATTGACTACGATGAAACTTATGCTCCAGTTGCAAGACTCGAAGCCATTCGTATCTTTCTAGCATATGCAGCTCACAAGAACTTCAAAGTATTTCAAATGGATGTAAAATGTTCATTTTTACATGGAGAGATTGATCGCGATGTGTATATTCAACAACCTCCAGGTTTTGAAGATCCACAGTTCCCAAATCACAGTTTTAAGTTACAAAAAGCAGTTTATGGCTTAAAACAAGTACCTCGAGCCTGGTATTCAACATTGTCAACATTTCTAGAAGAATCAGGATTCAAAAGAGGTTCAATTGATCAAACTCTCTTTCGTAAAATTTTTAATAAGCATCTGTTAATCGTTCAAATATATGTCGATGACATTATTTTCGGTTCTACTGATGAATCTTTGAGTATCAAGTTTGCAGATTTAATGAAGAGCAAATTTGAGATGAGCATGATAGGAGAAATGACTACTTTTCTTGGACTTCAAGTCAAACAATCATCAGATGGAATTTTCATCAATCAAGAAAATTATGTCAAAAATCTTCTAACTCGTTTTTCTCTTGACAAATCCAATACAGCAAAAACCCCAATGACCCTTGGTTACAAATTAGATGCTGACTCAAATGGCAAGCCTGTTGATCAAAAGAAATATCGAGGAATGATAGGATCACTCCTATACCTCACAGCCAGCAGACCCGACATCATGTTTTCTACATGTGTCTGTGCCAGATACCAAGCCAATCCTATGGAATCTCATGCTATAGCTGTAAAAAGAATTTTTAAATATCTTAAAGGAACTCCATCTCTTGGCCTTTGGTATCCAGCTAACTCTGATTTTCAGCTTAACGCCTTCACCGACTCCGACTATGGAGGATGCAGACTAGACAGAAAAAGCACATCTGGTTCTTGCCAATTTCTAGGAGGCAGACTGGTAAGTTGGACTTCAAAGAAACAATCATGTGTGTCCACTTCAACCGCAGAAGCTGAATATGTAGCTGCCGCAAGCTGCTGTTCACAAGTCATGTGGATGCAAACCCAATTACGTGACTATGGCTACAAAGTCTCACAAATTCCAATATTTTGTGACTCAACCAGCGCTATTGCCATTTCTCACAATCCTGTGCACCATTCCATGACAAAGCACATCGACATTCGATATCATTTCCTCAAAGACAACATTCAAAAGGGTCATATCGAATTACACTTCATCAACACTGAAGATCAAATTGCCGATGTCTTTACTAAGGCTCTAGACGAAACCAAGTTTCAATACTTCCTAGGCCGTCTAGGAATGTTGAATCCAGATAACATCCATCCTTAATCTCTTACTTTTTGTTTGTACAAAAGAGTGTTTACTTTCATTCAAATAGAAAATTCAAAAATTTACCAAAAACATTCAAATAACCAAAATTTTCCAAAAACATCCACATAATCAAAAATCACAAAAAAAAATTAGGATAAAGTTTTATCTTTTTAAAATCTTTATAAAACCATGTGATTAACATCTTCTTGACTAAATTTTCAGATACTTATGCTCGATGAATGTTCTCAGTCATATTGATTCTTAAATTAAAGTGAAGGTTCAAAATCTCAAAATTTTCGTTATGTACATTCTCCTATTCCCTTTGAATTTATTTCAATTATAATGATTTTATCTATTAAGGGACATAAGATCAGGAGATTCAGATGAAAACCAAACTCATGTGAGAAATTGTGCCTCGTCTTTAAATGCTAAATGGAATTCATTTCTGTGAGCAAAGGTGTTTTCATGATGACTTATAGGATTTATACTCTTATACCGTGATGCTAGTCTCATTTTTGCTTAGATATCAAAATGACCAGGGACGATACAATCATTTTCTTATATATTAGACAAACTGTCTTTTATATCACCTATCCCTATCCTCAATCAAGCCAAATCAAGAAAAGCTTCATCATCTGGCATAACAAATCTGACAAATGAAGAAACGACAAAGTCACATCCAACAAATGCTGTCAACAAATCACAATTGGTAACCACATCAGATATCTTTTCACAAATCAAGAAAAGATAAAGATAAAGGTGAACACTTCACCAAAGAAAAGGAAGATTTACAACAACAATCAATCAAGACAGACATCTCTCAAAATTTTCCAAACAAACAGATTCTCAAATGCTTTATCAAATATAGCTGTTAAAACCAAAGATTTACCGGGATACTGTAGCCTTCATAATTGAATATTCTTAGTTGCAAACTGCACTATGAATATTTCTAAAACCCTCTACATGTATTTCCCGACGGAGAGAGAGTGAACATCAATGGCATGAATGAAGAAACCCTCAGAGTAATGCCGAAACCAGTCTTATGTGATTGATTATCTAATATGAAGACCAAGTGACTAAAGTATATAGGTATAAATCCATATTAAGCATAAGTCAACACCTTCAAACTGAGAGATATCACTCATCTTTAGTGATTATACACCAGTTCTGCACCCAGAACAAACAAACACCTCAGTCAAGTGTGAGCTATACCTATGAGAAGTTCATCTGAATCGACCTATTAAGATCACTTGTCGTCTTTATAAATGTTATAAAATCTTAAGGAATATTATGAAAGTACATATACAAAAACCTTTTGATAATTGAACATGAAACCTTGATTCAGAAACAAATATTCTTGACAAACATTTTTCAAAACATAAGTAAAATCTAGTCACACTTTTTCAAAACAAGTGATATGGTTTTATAAATGTTTTATCCAAATTACAAGAATTTTCAACCTTACCTTTTAATCTGTTCTTATTTCAGTAATGATCAAATAGGGGGAAATTGTTGAAAAATATATTTTTGTATGTGACAATCACTGAAATAAGATGAACTGTTATTATCTAACAAATATTATCAGTTTATTTCAGATTGCGTGAATTCGAGATCAAAAACAAGAATAAATCAAGACCCGAGAAACTTTGAGAAAACATCCAAACCTGAGGAAGTAACGTTACAAAACAAAGAGCAAAATACAAAATATCACACTGCTACAGCAATCACAACGCGACAGACACAGTGGTCGCGACGTGAAGAGAAGAACAAAGACAGAAGTCCAGATCGCTACAGCGATCGCGACGCGACGGCCAGCACGGTCGCGACGCGAAGACCTCCAACGCGACACCACCAACTTCTTGATCGCGAGACTACCAACCCAACGCACTAACCAGTGGCCGACCAAAAGCAACCCGACACACGCACCTTCGCGACGCGACGGACCATATGGTCGCGACGCGATGCCTGTTCTTCAGCAACTATAAATTGAGGCTCTCTCTTGCTGATTTTGTACAACACATATATCAACCAAGCTCCATACACTCTTACCCACGACCAGAAACCTCAAGACTCTCAAATTTCTGCATTTGGCAACAAGAATCAAACCGCACAACCGCAAGAAACAAGATATCCTCCCGACACCAAAACTTCAAACCTCTAAACCACCTCTACCCGACACCAAACAAAACCTCCACCCGACACCAAACCCATACAGCACCAATACAACTACAATACATACAAACAAGCAAACCCACGTCCAAACCAACACAAAACCGAAGAAATACCACTTCAAAGAAAAGCCGAGCAAAGAACAAGAATCGAAGCTTCAAAGAAAATCGCCATATTCATCTACTATCGATAAGTTCTTTTGAAATTATCTGTGTTATTATTGATTTATTCAAACTGTTATAAATCAACTGTACCAAATATCCAAGACATAAAAATCGAACCGTGACAACGAAAACATATGTGGACTGTATTTAACCGAGACATCTAACTTCTAACTTCTAACTTCTAACCTTTTTATTTATTGTAAAAACACTTTATCGTTGATAATGGCGTTTATTACATCTAACCTCTAACTTCTAACATTTACTTTATTTACCGCTTTCTGTCTATTTAAATACTATCTAGTTTAGATTTACCGTTTTATTTTATTCCGCAACTCTTATTTATTCCGCATATTATAGATAAAATACATATCTGTCACACAGTAGTCGGCTTAAAAACCCTTATTCGTGGTGATCAGTTATCGTATTTTCAACACAATTGTATATCGCCCACCTATAGACAACGTTTTACTTTTCCATCTAGACATCTTTTTTTTTACTTTTTCCACCAAATTTTTCCAAGGACTAACCGTTCCCATATTCACACCTATAGGCATTCCAAGAAACACAGTAGGCAGCGATTCGACTTTACAACCAAGAATAGAAGCCATAGCATTAATCGAGACTTGATTCGTTCCAATACCAAAGAGAGCACTTTTATCGAAATTGACTTTGAGACCTGCTGCCCTCTGAAAACAATACAAGATTCTAATAAGATTTAAAACATTTTCGACTGACCACTCTCCAAAGAAAATTGCATCATCTGCAAAAAAAGATGTGTTAGCAAAATTTTGTCTTCTCCAACTTCAACGCCTTTGAAACCCCCATTTTCCACGGCTTTATTAATAGCGTGGTTGAGGCCTTCCATAACCAAAGTAAAAAGGAAAGGAGACAAAGGGTCTCCCTGTCTAAGACCCCGAGAGAGAGAGAATTCAGCTGTAGGACTAGCGTTGACCAACACCGACGAAGAGCCCGATTTTAGACATTCAGAAACCCACATTCTCCATTTCAAACCAAACCCTTTTTGAGCCATCATCGAATCTAAATACTCCCAAGAGACAGAGTCATACGCCTTTGCAATATCGGTTTTGAACACGAGCATGACTTTCTTCTTCACCTTAGCCCAATCAATAACTTCGTTTACCACCAATGGACCATCGAGGATCTACCGCTCTTTAACGAATGCGGACTGAGTATTACTGATAATTTTAGGCAGCACTTTTTTCAACCTATTAGCAAGCATCTTCGAAAGAATTTTATAAACACTCGAGATTAGGCTTATCGGTCTAAAGTCTTTAACCTCTGTAGGAATTATTCACCTTTGGGATCAGAGTTATAAAGGCAGTGTTTACTCCTTTTGGGATTTTAGAATGCCTCGCATACTCATTAAACGCTTCCAGGAGATCTATTTTCACAATCTCCCAAAATTTCCTCAGGAACTCAACTGTGAATCCATCCGGACCTGGAGACTTATTGTTACCACAACTCCACAAGGCTTCTTTCAACTCTTTTTCTTCAAACTCTTTTTCCAGACTACACTTCTCCATTTCTGAAATTTTAGTTGTCTCTCCCAACTCTTGACTCCAATTACTCTCCTCATCTTTCTTGAATATGTTTTCAAAGTATTTTTTAAAGTGTTCTTTAACTTTTTGAGGATCCGTTTCCCAGGTACCTTCCACCCTTATACCTTTAATACTTCTAATATGTCTCTTCTTGTTAATATTCCTGTGATATAATGCTGAGTTTTCGTCTCCTTCAAGGCACCATCGATTCTTAAGGCACCATCGATTCTTATTTTTCTGAGCAACTTCTTCGTTATCTTTCTTTTCTTTTTGGAGCAATTTTTTTGCAATTTCCAATCTTTCTTGTAACGTATTCTGACTAATAACACCTTCTTTAAGTTTCCTGTCAATATCAGCAAGCTTTGTTTCACATTCGATTTTATACTCCTGATCTTTTCTTCTTTACTGAAAAGCCCATTTTTTGATTTTTTCTTTAACTTTTTTGAGCTTTTGCATGATCACGTAAAGTTTAATATGTTGCCCCTCCACTGTTTCGTCTTTCCAGGCCTCTACCATGATATTTTCTATTTCCGGTTCCTCCAGCCATGTGTTAAAAAACTTGAACGGAACTGCCCCATAATGTCTTTTCATTTGTTTCAAAATAAGAGGTTTATGGTCTGAATGTAATCTCACATCACAAACCACCTCAAAATTGGGCCATCTTTCTCCATAGTTTTCACAAACAAGAAACCGATCTAACTTTGACATTTTTGATCCCCCCCTTTATCCAAGTAAACTCAGTACCTCCTATTTTCACATCAATCAAATTATTGATCCTAATGAATTCATTGAAAAATTCTGTAGCTTTCCTGTTAAAAAACGAGCCCCTTCTTTCCTTTTCTTCTCTAATTTCATTGAAATCGCCAAAGACAACCGAATACCCTCTTCACCCACTCAAATACGCACTAGTGAACTCCCACAACAACTCCCTTTTCTTAGCATCTTGACTGCTATATATGTTTATGAAAGCAATATCTTCATTCTCTTCCAACCACTTCCCCTGCACCACTAATGTACCAACTTTTATTATATATATATATATATATATATATATATATATATATATATATATATATGTATATATATATATATATATATATATATGTATATATATATATATATATATATATATATATATATATATATGTATATATATATATATATATATATATATATATATATATATATATATATATATATATATATATATATATATCAATGTTGCAAAAATCGCCCTTGGCGGCCGATTAATCGGCGATTAGACGCTTGGCGGTCTTCAACCGATTACGATTAGGCTTAATCGGCCAGCTTAACGGTTTGTTGCAAAAATCGGTCAAATATCGGCCTTGGTGGCCGATTAATCGGTCTTGGCGGTATTTTCTCATTTTTTAATTTTTATTTTTAAATGACGACACAAACACTCTCTAATAGCTCAAGAAAATTGAAAAAAATCAATATTAAAGAATAAAAATATACAAATGTATAATCTTTTATGTGTATCTCGGACTAAATGAATCAAACTTTGCTATTTTTTTTATATTTATATATTTTTAAATGAATTTCTTTATAATTTAAGGTCTCCGATTAATCCCCGACTAATCCCCGATTAATCCAATTAATCTCTTAACCCACTTGACCGCCAAGCTACCGTCAAGCGATTTTTACAACCTTGATATATATATATATATATATATATATATATATATATATATATATATATATATATATATATATATATATATATATATATATATATATATATATATATATATATATATATATATATATATATATATATATATATATATATATATATATATATACTAGGTACATTTTAAGGGCCGTGCTGAGCAAGGCCCATGATAAGTTAGCTGTTAATATGAAAATGAAGGTTGAATGTTATAATTTGATTGTTATTTTATAATGTAACGTGTTAAGAGGCATTCTAAGTTATTGTTGTAGGTAATTTGGGTAACTTGGAAAAATGGTTTAGTAAAAGGACACTAAGATTAGGTTGTGGTATAAGTATTCTTGAAGAAATGTTTTACATAAAGAGGTGAAAGCTATCTTCATTATTTGTTGTGGCTGGTATTGTAATAAAAATCAAAAGGTGAACGACTATACAGTGAGGATTTTCTCAACCACTTAAGGTCGATCTTCAAGAATCAAGCAATCAGAGAGGAGGTGCGTTTGAACACGGAAGTTCCTGATGGCGAAGCAGAATTGAAGCGGTGTGGATGCGTCTGAGTTACACTGCGTCGGTCAGGCATGAATGATGTGGCGTTAGTGGAAACGTGAAGTTGTGAAGTATAAAAAAGGAGAAAAAATTATGTTTGAGCTTCAAATATACTGGCATAAGTACATATAATGCTATCAGAAAAGTTAAATTAACCGTTGTGAAAACATGGATGGTTTTGTATTTAATTTCCTTAATTGTTAGATTCTGTAATACACCATATTGCTTGTATTAAGCCCTAAACATATCTTGCCTGATGAAGTGCATTGTTCTAATAGGAGGAAATGAATGTAGGAACGGTTGTACTGTGCCTTTAAAAGATCCTGCACAAATCAAACGACTTGAATCAGATCCAGATTTCAATTCAAATATAAAGTGAAAGCCTAAATCCCATATGTGTGTACTTGGATATGGCAATCGCCTCTGCGAAACACGAGTATGACTTTCAAGAAACTAATAAAGTGGCCACGGTGATATTTGAATGGCAATTCATGTGGATTTTAGGAAGTTGAACATGCATTAAAGATTGTATTTCAACCTGAAAGAAGCACCACCAGATGATGATTTTTATTGCAAACTGCAAGTTTTTGCATCAGTTTGAAATGTATGGTGAAATAAATAATGGCATATACTACAAAATAAAGTTATTGTTTATTCATATAGTGTTCCGGTTCCTGTAGCCATGTCTTGTACAACAAGGAGGTCACAAGATTCCCAAACTAATTGATACTTCCAATACCACCTTCACTAAATAAAACCAACATAAATAATTTTATTACCTGCTAATGTCAGTTGATGCCATTGTTGGCCGGTGAAGATTTTAGGTCATTTGCTCTCCCAAAACATAGTCAAACCCATAACAACAGAGAAATGGCTAAACCAATCAGAATTCAAAAATTAAACTTTAACCACGAATTAATCAAAAGCATATGTTTCTATCTATATCAAGGAGGGGATGAGTCTAGTGATGAGTAGTTAGATTCCAAAATAGACTCTGCACCCGGTTTCATCAAGAATGGTCGACATTAGAACTTCAAAACCTTCTTTATCTTCAGGTGCATACGCAGGAGGAAGACATAGGGGTCAATTTGTTCCTGCAAAATAAAAGAAATCTAAAGAAGCACAACTACAATTTAATAATAAAATATCGCATCAATAAATGAGATAAACAGGGAGATATGGGTCGAAATTGATACGGAAGTGACACATACCTTTTGCTTTTAATCAATTGGTGATAATTTGGTGAGAAACATTGAAGGTCGGAGGTGTGGGCAGAAATAAAAGAGGTGTTAAATTATGCTTGCTTCAACGGAACAAGAGAGTAGAAGAAACGTGAACGGTAAATAAAGTGGTAAATGCACATGTACCAAATGTAGAGTCGAATGAGAGGAGGAACTGAGTGCTTCTGATCCGAAAGGAAATGGATCCATTTGAAACCAGGCCAAATGCTGTCCATCTTTTATCGTAATTGACAGGCGTCAATTGTTGATGGCTTTTGATTAAGGTTCCGAAGGCTGATAATTTGGGTGGGGCCAATTTTGCCGCATCATAGAAAAAACAGCCCTAACTCGTGATTGAATGCAGCAAAGCGAAGAAGAAAGGACGACAAGAACAAATGAAGACACAGAAATCATAAACCAATTACACAAATAAACGGAAATACTTATCTAAAAAAACTTACGGAATCAATGATCAGACGGCAAGGGAAAGCATAATAATGGATGATCGACACCAAAAACATCAACGGAGTTGAGTACCCGGATGAAATCGTAAGATAAACCAACATATTAAGGAATATCTTGTAAGACGGAGGAAGAAGGGAATGAATGGGAGAATGGCGGGTGGAAGCGTTTTGTTAAGTGCAGGCGGCACAAGGTGTACTACTTTTATTCAACTTAATTTCTTCTAAATCGTTATACACAATTTGTTGTTTCATTCAATTTAACTTGTTTACGTGCTATTTTATTGATGCTTCTTCTTACCACCAACTTTTATGTCATCGACACATGCATGTGTAATACTTTTAATCACTATATTATATGAACCATACGATACTTTTTCATCTTTTTATAATCAATCACATGGATTACATATATTAAAGAAAATAAAAATGCAAGTTTTTCATATGAAAACTAACAAATTTTGACGGTTCTACACCTAAGTTTATGTGTATAACAGCCACATACTCACTTTTTCCTCTCTCTCTCTCTCTATATATATATATATATATATATATATATATATATATATATATATATATATATATATATATATATATATATATATATATATATATTATTAAATACATTTAACAATTATTGTGTGACTGTAGGACCAAATATGGAGCGTCCGATCAATATTATCTACGGTTTTGGATGCAGGGGCTTAGTTGTAAATATATTGTAATTAATTTATCAGATTTTACAATTAAACCCTTAGAAAGGGTAATTTAGTCTATTAATCAAAGTTTAAATAAGGAATGGATTATGTTTTAACCAACAAAATCTACGATCACGGACACGATTTTATTCTCAGTTATGTATGATTACATCAATACACTCTCATTCTCAAAGAATGACTATTATCAGTTACGTACTTTATTTTAGCAAAACACTAATCGTACACGCTCTCATTCTCAAATAATACCTCACA